>JAOXNQ010000005.1:1780262-1798762 GCA_028571165.1 Hypoxylon perforatum | reverse complement strand
GGGACTTTGTCCGCAAAGTTACGGTAGGAATTCCCTTGACTTCTGCTCGAAACCTTTCTATATGCTAACAGAGACGCGGCGTGCTCGCGCGCGCTGCCCTCGCCGTAGTTGTGCTCGGCGACGACGAGCCACGGCCTTCCAGCCTCGCGCCACCGCTTGCCCAGCTCCGGGATCGTGTGCCGCGAGCCGTCGAGGTCGTACGCCGCGTTGACCTCGCCCGTCTCGGCGTTGGTCGCCGTCTGCAACGTGTTCTCGCTGATGTTGGGCAGGTGGCCCTTGTACTTGAGCCACGGGCCCGCGGCCGAGATGGTGTCGGTCGTGCACTTGCCCGTGACCTTGACGAGCACGCGGAGGCCGGTGAGGTCGGAGGCGGGGAAGGGCTCGAAGGGTTCGAGGAGCGCGAGACGCTCTGATGTGGGTGCAATGGCTACCTCAACGGACGGGTCGGGGGCTTGGATAACGGCGCGGAACTCTTCCCGCGCGGCCTCGAATGGCTGGGAGGGAATTTCGAGGCCGGAAGGAGGACTGAAACGGAATTCCTTGCCAGACGGTGTGAGAAGTGCGTCCGTCACAGGATTAAATGTGGTTGAGCCAGCGAAGGCCATCGCCGTAACGATTTCTGGTGACGCAAGGAAGTTCATGGTGTCTGGGTTACCGTCATTGCGGCCGCGGAAGTTTCGATTGTAGGAGGTGAGGATTGCATTGGGCGTGCCCTTTTCAACGCCATCCCGTCGCTTCCACTGACCGATACAAGGTCCGCAGGCATTGGATAGTACTGTACCTCCGGCTTCCTTGAAGGTGTCTAGAGGACCATCTCTTCGCAGAGTTTCTCTGATTTGGTCACTTCCGGGTGTTATGTAGAAATCCGATGCAGGCTTTAGGCCGGCCTCCATTGCCTCACGGACCATACCCTCCACGCGCGTCATGTCCTCGTACGAACTGTTCGTGCAGCTGCCAATTAGACCAGCTGATAGCTTATCGGGCCAATTTTGCTCCTCGACAGTCTCCTTAAACTGGGAGAGTGGCGTAGATAAATCTGGGGTGAAAGGTCCATTGATATGAGGCTCTAATTGGGATAGATTAATGGTAATGACCTCGTCGTACTTAGCCTTCCGGTCGGCCTTAAGTTGAATAATATCGGAAAACTTCTTCGCTTCGGCTGCTACATCACGTCGATGTGTCGCCTCTAGGTATCGTACGTGGGCTGGGTGGAAGGGGAAGATGGAGGTGGTAGCGCCGACCTCGGCTCCCATGTTGCATGCTGTTGCCATACCGGTACAGCTCAGTGTTTCAACACCAGCTCCGAAATACTCGATGATAAAGCCAGTACCACCCCGGACGGTAAGCTGTCCAGCAAGGTTCAAAATGATATCCTTGGGCGAAGCCCAGCCGCTGAGTTGGCCAAATAATTCCACACCCAGAATGCGGGGAGCCTTCAATTCCCAGGGTGCACCAACGAGGGCTTCAACAGCATCGGCACCACCGACACCAATGGCAATTGTCGAGAGACCACCGGCGTTCGGCGTGTGGCTGTCGGTACCCAGCATCATCAGACCGGGTGCGGCGTAGTTCTCGAGGACGCTCTGGTGGATGATACCAGCGCCTGGTGGCCAGAATTCGATACCGTACTTCTTCGAGGCGGACTCTAGGAAGTCGAATACTTCTTGGTTCATCTTAATACCCTCTTTTAAGTCGTCTTTCGCGCCTCGCTCGCCGACAATCAAGTGGTCGCAGTGTATGCTAGCCGGGATCGCTGTGGAGGGGAGATTGCAGGTCATGAATTGCAGTAGGGCCATCTGGGCCGAGGCATCTTGCATAGCCACTCGGTCGGGTTTGAGCTTGAGGTTTGCCGTTCCCCGAATATCTCGTCCGCCGTTCGTGTTGGTCAAAAGTGACTCTTCGACATTGTCGAGATGGCTGTAAAGAATCTTCTCGGCCAGGGTGAGGGCAGTGCCCCTTTTCCCCAGCACTTTCTTGACCTTTTCATAGTTCTTGGCAAGCTTGAGGTAGGGAGGTATCCGCGGGTTCGAGTTGTCGAAGGTAGGCGTCGCAAAGGATCGTGTGAGAGGGAGGCGACCTTGCCGATGTCGACTTAAAAGTCCCTGGAGGCACGAGTTAATTCCAAGGTAAGCGGTAGGGGTTTGATGTCTTAAAGGCGAGTAGACATACCTGAAGGCTGGTGCCTCGACGGCAGGTAAGATTAGCGGCCCTCATGCTTTACAGTTGTCATCGCAGGCGCAAAAACATACAACGAGAAATCATCCCGGAAAAAAAGTTCTAGCATCAATTAGCAATTGAAAATTCACGAAATCTGATTGGACGACCCGAGAAAACATGCTGCGATGCCGGAGGTGGGGCTTGTGGGCCCCTGAAAATCTGGGGTGCAGCTAGGGTGATACTGAATACCTGCTAATCGCATGCCCGTCCCCCATACCTAACCCCCATAACCAGGCGAGCCAGGCATTAATTTGTTCTCATGGTCATTTTGGTAAGGGTAGGAGTCATAACTGTCGCCCTATTTTGAAGTAATGCCAATGAAGTTGATGATATATCATACCTTGAGCTTAGGATACTCCCGTCTCGAAAACTAAAATCCGATTTCCTTAAACTTCACAACTAGCCTAGTCGAGAAGACGGGAAACTTGGTACCATCGGCTGTGTTATTTGCTAGCACGATTCACAACTTTTCGCGAACGAACTGAGATGAGATAAACTCACTATATCGCTAAGTGCTTTTAGTTATGGCATTTTTTACGATATTGAGATTATGACCACCACAGCGATGAAGAAAAGACAACTACACGAGCCGTTGCGCATCTTCATCCTCACAGGGAGGTTGCTCAAAGATTCGCAGTGCCTCCGCTCAAAGGCTAGCCTATAAGGTTGGCCTCAAAATATATACACAGGTGTACAAGACACAGCCCACACGATGATATCGTATTAGGGTAAGCTGAAAGTACGCAGGAATTCGGGCACCGTATAGAATTGCCCCGAGGCATGTCTCGTCGAACTTGAACATCACGGCCTTGGCAATTGGAGAGAAGACGGTGAGCATCATCATCCAGAAGCCATGGCTGAAAGTTCTGATTCAACATACGATTCTTCTGCTATACATTTCGGCACGTGTAAGACACTGGCTTCAAATCGGACAATGTAACACCGGCTTCGAGAACTAGAGATTACCGAACATTTTCCCGTAGGGCATTGAACCTCCTCATTATCCTTGCTCGGATCCTCACTCGACTCTGCCAAGCCGTAGTATTATCCTCTTTGAGGTTTGAATCGAGCTGGGGCGCCGGCTATTTTCTGCGTACGGTCTCCATTATCTCCACCTTCTCCGCAAACGCAACCCCCGAGCTCACGATTAGATCTGGGGAGACCACGTGTGCCGAGACAATGGTTTAATATATACGCCGACGGAAGGGCCGACACACTCGATGCAGTATCGGCTGGCCTTCACCGTGATCTGATGACCTCTGTCGTGATATACTGGCGCTCTCTGGTCTCCGCATCGTATGTGGGTACGGGCGCGCCATTGTTAATAAAAGCACGGTCTTGCGTCATGTGAATGAAGCCTATCGTCAGTTTAGAAAGCATGTCAGTAAGAATTTTTAACTTGACCTACCAGTTAATCAATCCCAAGCACCATGGGCTTCCACAGTAGGAAATTCGGAGCATTGCTCGGCCTCTTGACATTCTCTTCACTGCTGTGGAGCGGCTTCTGTTCCAGGGCTCAACATGTTCCTAGGAACGCGCTACATGGCAGGGCGACAGCTGAGGACGAAACGCCAGCCTACAAGGATTCTTCACTATGTATCAACGACAGAGTAGAAGATCTCCTTGGGCGCATGACTTTGGAGGAGAAAGCCGGTCAGATGTTCCATGCCATGCTGTATGTGGGGCCGAACGGCACTCTCGACCAAGGGGACGATACCCGGAATAGCACCGACTTTGTAATGGGAACTCAACTCCTGACCCACTTCAACCTAGTCGGCGATATTACCGACGCGCAAGAGACAGCCACATTCTACAACCGTATCCAGCAGCGAGCCGCAGAAACACGGCTAGGGATCCCCGTTACTCTATCATCCGATCCGCGGCATCATTTTACGGAGAATATTGGTACCGGCTTTGATGCGGGCCGCTTCTCTCAGTGGCCCGAAACACTTGGACTTGCTGCACTCCGCGATGCGAGCTTGGTGAAGAAGTTCGCCGAGATCGCCCGGGAGGAGTATCTCGCTGTTGGCATCCGTGCCGCATTGCATCCCCAAGTTGACTTATCGACGGAACCGCGGTGGGCTCGTATATCCGGTACTTTCGGTGAAGACGCCACGCTGACCGCCGAGCTTCTTACCGCGTACATTCAAGGCTTCCAAGGCGATAAACTAGGCCCCTATTCCGTGACAACCGTGACGAAGCATTTCCCCGGAGGCGGTCCCATGGAGAATGGAGAGGACTCCCATTTTGTCTACGGCAAGAATGAGACATACCCCGGCAACAATCTTCAGTACCATCTCATCCCCTTCAAAGCAGCAATTGCAGCGGGCGCCCGACAGATGATGCCGTACTACAGCCGCCCAATCGGCACTGAATTTGAACCCGTCGGCTTCTCCTTCAACAAGGAAATTGTCACAGACCTCCTACGCGACGAGCTCGGATTCGAGGGTATTGTAGTAACCGACTGGGGCCTAATCACGGACACCACAATCCGCGGGCAGTACATGCCGGCACGCGCATGGGGCGTCGAGAACCTATCGGAGCTCGACCGCGCCGCCCGCATCCTCGACGCCGGCTGCGACCAGTTCGGCGGGGAAACGCGGCCCGAGCTCATCGTGCAGCTGGTCAACGAAGGCATCATCGACGAGGCGCGCCTCGACGTCTCGGTGCGCCGCCTGCTGCGCGAAAAGTTCGTCCTCGGCCTCTTCGACAACCCGTACGTGGACGCGGCGGCCGCCGCCCGCGTCGTCGGCAACGACTACTTCGTGCGCCTGGGCAGCGAGGCCCAGCGCCGCGCGTACACGCTGCTGACGAACGGCAACGACACGCTGCCGCTGCGGAGTGTCGGCGCGGACACTAAGTTCTACATCGAGGGCTTCAACGCTACGTTTCTGGAGAACCGCAACTTGACGGTAGTAAGCAAGCCTGAGGATGCCGATTACGCGCTCCTAAGGCTCGCGGCGCCGTACGAGCCCCGCCCCGGCGGCTTCGAGAGCTCGTTCCACGCCGGGTCGCTGGAGTTCTCGGCGGAGGAGCGCCAGAGACAAGATGCGATTTACAAGGCCGTGCCGACGATCGTGGACATGATGCTCGACCGGCCGGCCGCGGTGCCGGAGGTGGCCGAGGGAGCGGTGGCTATGCTGGCGAGCTTCGGCAGCAGCTCCGAGGCGTTCCTCGATGTCATCTTTGGTGTTTATGAACCTGAGGGCAAGCTGCCGTATGACCTGCCGCGGTCGGATGCGGCTGCTGAGGCGGGCATGGAGGACGTGCCGTTTGATACTAGGGATCCGGTGTTTAAGTTTGGTCATGGTTTAAGGTATAAGGACCGCTGTGCTGATGGGACGGAGGGGGGTGGGCTTGTTGCTCAGGGGGTTCGGAGATAGAAACATCTCTCATACTACTCTCTGGAATTGGGGCTAGGCGGTGAAAGATATTTAAACGCGATGCTATTCAAGTCACCGTTCCCTGTTAGCGTCATAGATTATTAGGTGTCGTAGACAGTCGTGCTATTGATTTCTACCTCAACGCTTCACGGATGAGCCTTCATACAATCTGGTCACAGCACTTTCTAAACACATTGTTATTTTATCTCATGGTGCATTAGTTCATTAATCTTATTATCATCTATGGAGTTCGGGCCATTAGATAGTTAAAACATTCTTGAATGTTTATGCCGATTGCTCAAGACCCGAAATGCTGCGCGCGTTCATGACGGAGAATTTCATCAAGAAATGACATGTACGTATACTTATACTCAACCCTGCCACCAGTAGCTTCTGAGATATCCTTCATTGTCGTGTCGTCCAGACTAGCAAAAGGAGAATTGTTTGGAAGCGCAATAGAGTGTGCTAGAATCTTTGCGGATTTGAGCTGTCTGCAAATTTCAAACAGCAAGGTTCTGTTTGAACACATAGCATCTCCGTCTCCAATGAGCAGTAAGAGCTTTTTACTGCGGAGATTTCTATTGAAAATAGTCATCCCCTGTTTGAGGCAGTAGGTATAATCCTCAGTACCTCCCCCTTCGCTAACAGAGTCCATGATATGGAATTTTGAGTCGGTAATGGGCTCAAGAGGAGAAGGATCAGGCTTCGAGCGAGATCCATGAAGCACAACGGCAACTTTGGCATCGCAGTTGTATAGATTGATCTTGTGGAGAGTATCTCTGTAAGCTTGTTTAATATCGTCGATGACTGAGCCGGCGCTGCCGCTAACGTCAACGCAAATGACTATGGTCTGGGCGAAGGGCATGATTGATCTCTGGAGTTTGTCGAGGCTCTCCTGTAACTCTCGAGATTCCGCCTTGGTATTTTCAGTTTGAGCGTGGAGTTTCTCTTCTGCAACTTTTAGCTTGTCCTCCAGGTTCATGATCTCGTCGTCTACCGCTTTAAGTTCCTCTTGATTTGTCTCTCTAAGTTGTTGCATCTGGTTGGTTCTGTGTTCCACCTCTTTGTCTAGTTGGTTGGCCCTATCGGTCTGCTGGCCACACATCTCGACAATCTTGTCGTAGTCTTTCTGGAGTATGCCGTGATTAAGGCTAGCCTGTTCGAAACTTTTGGTCATTTCGTCGAGCTTAGTCTCTAGGTCGCTGATTCTCTTTCGGGTAGCTTGGTCTGTTTGTGCCTCTTTAGCCGCCACAGATTCAAGCTGCCGCACCGCTGAGTCAAGTTCTGCGTGGAGTCTCACGCGATCGGCCGCGAGAGATGTGTTGGTCAATGTGAGACTAGCTATCTCCTCCTGTAGACTAGCAATGCGAGCTTCTAGATCCGTACGTTGCTTGCGTTCGTTGCCAAGTTTCTCGGCGAGTTCAATACGCTGTATGTTAAGAGCTTTCTCTCTGTTGCTGAGCTTATCACGTCTCGCGTTTGCCGCACTTGTCGTTACCGGGATGTCTTTGGAATGTCCAGATTGGGACTGCACATCGGATTCCTTTGGGACATCCTGCGTTGGTTTTGCAGAGTCTATTGTCAAGCCACTTAACTTCTTCGACGTTGCTGAAACGGTTGACATGCTCATCGCCATGTTGCTGGATGCTGCGGCTGGCATTTCAGGAGTGTCGTCGTTTGCCATAGCTCCTCTAACTCAGATCAAGATGTATTACGTGACTACCCTTCGTGATGTTGGATTTTTCATTGGGGGTTGTTTTCTTGTTTAAAGTAGGTACTTTGGCTCAAGTTCGAAGGGTACAAGATAGATATACTAGTACTTGATAGACGGGAGATGCTTCTAGTCCAACCAAGATCCTCTATGGAACAAAATACTAGAGTCTCAAATGCCTAAAGCATTGTCCGGCATAGTTAGCCAAGGTTCCGACAATATTGACAAGGGCACTGCAAACGAAGAAATTACAAACGAGGGTGCGGAAGCGAAATCCGCATACGCCACCCACTTCCGGTACTTAGTAGATCAATCCTGCTCCTACCCGCAACAAAAGTGATGCGTAAAAAAAGCAAAGAGAATTCTAACACATATTGTCCAATGATGTGACCTAATGGAGAAGTGATAGAACAATGTAGAAGACTTTTACTTTGTATCACTTCGACGTCCCATCAGCTCGTCCGTTCCAAACGACAAAGATTGGGGACTGTCAAGTAGAAGAAATTGTGATGGGCTACCTAGATGGCTAAAACTTGCAGCATCAAACAATGAGATGAGTCTGTAACACACCTAATCCATGTTTCATAATTCTCTTGGTCTAGTACATAAGATGACTGCCCAAAATTAAGATTTCCTAAAGTTCTTGTTGGTTAAACTTGAACAAATGAACTCCGCCTATCAATCACGGCTCTTATCTAACAACACACACACGCCATGCCTCCAACTCCGTCAGATGAAGACATACGCCAGGTTATGGCTCAATGTAATGGGTGCTCTGAAGAGACAGCATCTACCTGCCTTGAGGTCAGTCAAACTAGGTACATAATCTTGTATAATGTGGAGAGAGCTAATAAGTATAGCTTTGCGGAAATGATGTCGAGAAGGCGATTGAGAAGTACAAAGCGATTGAGGTATGAGTTTTTTCTAGTTTATGTGTCATTTATCTCACCTTGGTCATCAGGAACACCTTCCGCCAGATCCTCCAGCCAGCGACAACGACACACGGAGCCAGTCCAGCGACGATTCTGATCATCAAACCGAGGCCGGTACAGTTGACGAATTGCCCAAGGATGAATACGAGGAAGCTAATGAGGATTACCCCTGGATGCCCAAGCTGCCAATCATCCCAGTTCCAGATGATTTTACCCAGCATAGTCCTCGGGACCCTAGTGTCTTCGAGCTCTATTGTCTCATCGGAGCAATTCAGGCTGGTCGATTCGACGCCGACGGTGTCCGAAACTACTTAGCCTACTACGATAAGTGGATTTTAGACGTAAACCTGAATGCTGACGTCGAGGGGTACCCGGCGATGTTCTACATTGTCTCGACTAACAACATTGGCATTATTCGTGAATGGATTAAGTATGGAGGCAACCCCAATGTGACATGGGGACCTGATGCTTTTCCCCTGGTCGCCTTTTCTATTCTCAGTGGCAGCAAGACCATGCTTCAGGCCTCGAGAATGCTCGCCACCCTGTTACGATTTGGTGCGGACCCTCGGGTCATCCCCAAAGCCTTCTACGATCCATATTGTAGAGATTTACCAGAAGGTGGACCTGTCCTAGAGGAGCTCATCGACCTCGATGATGACAACAAGCAGTGGTGCACGGCGGATGTGCGCGCACATCTTACCAGAGCTCTTAATTTGACACAGCGATATGATCTTTTTAGATCCAGCAGGGTAAAGCCACACTCTGGCCGAGAAAAGGAGGTGCTGGCTCGACAGGGAGCCGGAGAGGTCTTAGGCCTCCATCAAATGGTCATCGCCCAATCAGTCGCGACAAGATGGCTGAAAACCAAGCTTCTCGCGTAAGTTCGAGCTATTGAAGTAAATCGCATATCATAGCTAACACCAATAAGCTACCTTGCTTTGCAGAGGAAGAAGCCGCTTATACTAGTGTTCGCTGGACCTAGCGGCCACGGCAAGACGGAACTAGCTCGGAGATTCGGAGATCTTATGTCGCTGGAATTGCAGGTGGTGGATTGCACCATCTTCAAGCACGACAATGAGTTGTTTGGCCCGCGCCCCCCTTATGCCGGACACGAGGACGGCTCGCCACTGAACAACTTCTTGACCCGGAAGGCGGGACAGCGGTGCATCGTCTTCATGGACGAGTTCGAGAAGACGAGCAAAGATATTCATAACACGTTGCTGTTGCCCTTCCAAGATGGTCAGTAAATCAATTACTTAGCACTTCGCATACTAACTAGGTTGAACAGGGCGTTACGAGGATCGACGGAGCGGGAGAATCATCGACTGCTCCAAGACCATCTGGATTTTGGCTACCAATAAACTCGACGAGAGCATTCACGAGTTCTGCAACGTGAACGAAAAGGCGCTCTTCCAGTCGAACGACGAAGAGGCCCAGGACAAGGTGGTGGGGAGGCTGTGTCGCCAGCTGCGCAAGGAGTTCATCGAGCAGTTCAGCGCGCCCCTCGGCGGCCGCATCACCGAGATCCTGCCGTTCCTCATCTTTTCGCCGCAGGAGTCGCCCTTGATCGTGCACAAGGAGCTGATGAACTTCCAGGCTGAAGTTACGCGGCGCGTCCATCTCAGTCTGAACAGAGAGGAAGATGTCTACGTGGGCAACATCGCTATCAGTATCAAGAACGATGCGACGGTGTGCACGACCATCGCGCGCGAGGAGTACGACAAGAAGATTGGCGCGCGAAGTATCGCTCAGGCCGTGGAACGGATTGTCCAAGACCCCCTCACTACCCTATATTTGAAAAATGGTGACGAGTTTGATGAGAATCAACCCACTACTCACTTCGAGATTAATGTGAACGTCGACGAAGAAGTTGAAGTCAGACTCGTGCTTCGATAAGGGGGTGGCGCACGGGTGGGTAATCAGCAGCCACATGTTTACGTAATCTACGGGAATTACAGCACTTAGTGTATTGTAGCGGGGAAACCTGAGCTTTTCCTCCTACAACATCAATACCATCCTCAATCCAAATAATAGAGAGGGTTTGAAGTAGCCTAACTTATAACTTCTTATAACGCTTCCCGATCTGCACTTATAGAATAATATGTTGCTCATGTGTTTACTAGCTTCATGCGCCCATTTACCAAGAGGTAAGCCTTCAAATCAAATCTCGGGAAGTTAGGCGTGGTACCTTCAAAAGCCACTGGAGCTGCGCACCAACGCCCAAGCACCCCGGTCCCTAAACTGCCCCTGTAAATACACGTTGGCTCAGCTGAAAACTTCATGCAGTTAGAACTAATAGCTCACGAGACTCGGGAAGACTTTCTACATGTCGGCATAGCCCTATCCCCAAGGCATATTTCTTTTTGAACACATGTTCGTCCTATATCTCCTTCCCAACAAATGTAAGTTCCTATACGATTTTTGAATGTACCAGAGGCCCCTCAATCTGTAGGTAAGTCCTGAGGTGTGCTTACCAGGTGCTTCCTTTTCCAGCCTATTCCGGTTGAAACTTGTGTAACGACGGAATAAGATGACTAAACATTCAGCTGCAGCGTTTGTTACCAACATGTAACTCAAATATCAGATCATGGAATTGAACCTGTATCGTCCAATTACTAGTTTCATCCCATATTCTCGGTGCCGAAGAGACTGAGTGACTTAAGCGAGAGCCTCAAACACGGATCCTCCAATGTTACTGATCCTTCCTCTCGCTCTCTGCATATAACCGTCGCATTGGAACATCTTGTCTGCCTGTCCGCTCCAAGGCGACCCCTGTCCTTTCCCCAAGTACGGCTTCGTCCGAAATGAGTACCATTTATCGGGTCTGCCATGATATGATAGCTCACAATTGCAACCTGCGACATACCCTGAAATAGACAGTCAATCCCGGTATCTACATAGACATGCAATTATCCGATTGGCTCTCTCTCTTGTTTCATGAACAAGGGGTCGCTCGACAAGCCGTGAATTGATTCATGGTGTAGTATTGCATCAATTCCCGGGGTATGTGATAATCTTTTAATGGAAGTTTCCCCAGATCAAACCAACAATGCGGACGCTGGTCCTGCACATGTCATATGCCTGCATGCCATTGCTTTCCCTCCTATCAGCCCTATGAAGAATGTTTCAACATAGTTTCGAAGGCACATGCATCTTATTCCTTTAAGTTCGCGTAGAGTGAGTTTCTCTAAGACTCTTCACACCAAGCTGAGATATTCGGCAATGATTGATTTAGGTAGGTAGATATCAGATGTTGAAGTTCTAGAACCATGAACCATGGATAGTCTGTATAAATTTAGCATGGCCTTATACGGTCTATCATACAGCTCCTGATGCACTTCTTATAAGAGCCTCACGTCGCATTTAGTCGACCACCCTGATTAGCCCAACATCAAACCCTCCCCTATCTTACTGTCCATGTTGTATAGAATTACAAGATGACCTGCTTGAGCGCTGACGACCATGGTCATACCGTCAAGGACGTTCTACTGCATTATCTTGGCTGTGTAGAGATACGCGACCGCAAGCATTTTTTTGATGATTCTTATCCCCTCTGGAATAGTATAATAAATGAAGAGATAAGGCGCGGCGGCGATCGCGAACAGGTCATAAAAACGCTTGCGACTAAGAAGCAAGAATGGAAGAGGGACTGCGACAGCGAGTTCCGACGCATCACCTTTCTTCGCAAAATCCTCGAAGCCGACAAACATGACAAGCATCTAGTGAACTGCTTGGCTCAAAGTAGTGCGGACTGGCGAGAATCTGGTGAATATAAAGACAATATTCCTCGGATACGGAGATGGCGTCGTGACACCTACGGAGCAGATTTTGAGGAGCCCGAATTCCCCGACGACGACGAGCACGCGAAGAAGGTCGAGAAATATATACCAGAAAAAGATATGACTGTGCCTCTGATCCAATTTGAGAATGGGAAAGGAGTCAGTGAGAAGGACCCGCGCGTATGGAGCACATTTCCGAACCAGAAGACGACCATCCACAAATTGATGAACGAAGATGATCTGAAGAATAACCTCTTGCATCGAGATCGCCATAGCTCTACTGGCAGAATTCAATATTTTCATATTCACTCAAACAATAGACACGTAAGTCCAACCTTCAATCAAGACACTGCTCTGGGGATGATTATGGCTGATTTGGATGGCAGTGGGCCGAGGTAAGATTTCTACCTGTATCAACGAAAACTTATAGCCAACATTAAGATAACTAGCAAGCAATCGCGCGGTACTATGGCGAACGGGACCCGGATTGCCATACCACACACCAAGGACTCTTACGACTAAACTCGAGAGCCTCCATGATTCTTCGACCCGCATACTGGCGAAGTCAGGTACACGGAGATCACCAGCCCGCTGCTCACCCCCAGAACATGCGGCCATTATGTGCGGTAGTATCATCAGGTACGAAAATAACGAAAACATATTGGACATTAAACGCTAATGAGCATGGCACGATAGAGCCCGACAGCACCCCTGATAACATGGTCTTATTTGTGAGTTCCCCCGTCCTTGTCTCCTACTCTTTAACATAGACTAAGAAAGCCTCTTGATTGAAGATTCCCTATTTACACTGGGATACGTCGAGACAGAGGGAATTGTTTGCGAATGAAATAGAGACTATCGTGTCAGATGCAAAAGACGAGACGGCCAAGAAAGAAAGACGACAGAAAAGAGAGCGGCAACAGATGAGAATGCGTATTTCCAAGGAACCAGAGTTTGAGAAGTTGACTAAACCATATAGACCCAAGCTTGGTAAGTTAATATCGCATTGAAACCACACTCGGATTGCTAACGAAGCATAGCAAGCAGGATCAGCAGCTCCATAATGGAGAGCATGGGCCTAGCTAAACAACCACGAAATCTCGACTTAACTCGTATGACGACGGACTTGTCGAGCATGGACAAGGTCGTCGGCGGATTCGACCTGCACAATAAGTTAGCAGTGGGTGCACACGGACGTCTCGAGTCTAAGTCTCCTCTCGGCCAATACCTGCTAGATGCTGCGAGGTTATACGAAGGCATGGCGAACTATCGCGATAAGAGCTTGCTAAGGAAATACCTGCCGCACAACCCTCCCCTGGTACAGCCAAGACGCACGCTTGACCAAGCGTACTATTGGACGCTCAAGTCCACTCGGAATCGAGACCGAGACCAAGTCATCTACCGTGCTACGACAGCCAAATCCGAAGACTTCCATCATTACGAGTGGAAAGAGGATGGGGAAAAGAGAAAAAAGAAGAGCACGGAAGGAGACGACAAGGAGGGCTGGTGGCCGGCGCACGAAGCGTTCGAAATCAGGGGGGAATGCCAAGACTGCAAGACGAACATCCAGAAGCTGTCCCGGGTCATCATGGTCGACCAGCTCTGGATGTGGATCCTGGACAGAAAGACGATCATCACATGCTTCCCGCGACGGTACGGGACGAACAAGCAAGATTCGTCCGGCGTCCATAAGTCGATCAGGGTCCGACTCGAAGATAATGCGTCCGAACAGATTCGTTCCGTCTTCGATCTGGCTCTCATAATCCTCGACGAGTGCTCTAACACTTTCTTTAAGCGGACTAAGACGTCTGATCTGCAGCCTCAGCTTATCGATGAGTTCTCGAACGCAATTGGTAATATCGTATGTGCGAGCCCACCCTTTCACATATATTCCTTATTGAAGATGCGTTCTGGCTAACATACCAAAGATGCACCAACAGACAGCCGCGTTTGACCGACTCTGGCACTGGACCGACAACGCCAAAGAGATCTACCACCAGCGCGGGTCCATCGAAATCTCCAAGCTCCACATCCCTCTCCTCGACATTAACCCGGAAGGCAAGCTCGAGCGGGAAATCAAAGACATCGTGGAAGAGCTGGACATCATGATCCATATCACCAAGACGTACGAGGACATCCTGAAGAACTTCGTCGCCAACGTAGAGGATTTCCTGGATCCGTCCGGGGAGTGGCGGAAGGCAAACCGCAATTTCTGGCGTAGGCAATGCCACAGCGGGAGGGATCGAGGTCGAGAAAGGGGGTGGAGCAGAGGAGAGGGGGGAGGCGATAGGGGCGGAGAGAGAGGAGAAAGGGGAGAAAGGGGAGGGGAAGAAGGGGGAGATAGGGGTAGGGATGGAAGAGGGCAGCCAGGAGGGCAGTGGGGAGGAGAGAAAGGATGGGGGCGCGGCCCTAGTACTGAAGACGAAGACGGTCTTCGCACCTACAGTTGCTTCAAGCTCAATGCGGATGATCGCTTGACCGATGCGCACTGCCGAGTCGAGAAGCTTCAGGAGTTGCGTAGTACTGCTCTCAGTACGGCTGAGAACGTAAGAGCTTCTAACCCATCAACCGGGCCACATACTGACTCGTTGCATTACAGGTCAAGACACTTCTCGAATTGAAACAGCAGCAAGCGAGTGTTGTGCAGGCGTGGCAAGCCGTTCAGCAATCAGATGAGAGCGTTAGGCAAGGTCGGGCAATCAGTGAGTAGACCTCTTTACCCAAGGATCATATCTCTTGCGTGGTAACTGACCCAAGTCCCTACAGTGATGTTTACGATTGTGACGATCATCTTCGTAAGTCGCTTGACATACCGCACTCTTCATCATGATGCACTACTAACACCGAGTCTTATAGCTTCCCCTTTCCTTCATGTCCAGTGTATTCGGTATGAACAACATTCAACTCACCGGCGATAGCTGGCAGATCAGCGACGAATTTAAACTTATGTGTAAGTACCTCACAACCAACCGCTGCCACTTAACTTCAATCTAACACTCCGAAACTCCAGTCCCCATCTCCGCCGGCGTCATATTCGCCAGTCTGCTGCTCGCATTCGCGACGTGGATCCGCGCCGTCATCTGGTACATCTACCGGGTGCCGTTCACGTACTTCCTGGTGCACAGCGGCCTGTACAAGTTCTGGCTCAAGGTCGGCTGTCCCAGCGATAAGATATACCAGGATGGCGCCAAGTGGATATTCAAGCAGAAGACCGACGTGCGAAAGGCGCGCTTCGAGCAGCAACGCAAGGAGCGCGAGTTCAGAGAGGCGGTGGAGAGGGATAAGAAAGCGGCGGAGGAGCGCGCGAAGGCGTCGAGTCGGTCGGCGGGCTCGTCGCGTACTTTTAATGTTAGCGAGGGGAGTGATTTGGTATAGGTTATGGATGGAGAACTTGGGATTTATGGAACGGTTGGATGCGTCTGGCTCTCTTCATATTCATAGGTTGGGGCGTTTATGGGTTACCAGGACTGGAAGGACTTGAAGGATACAATGGCTCATTATACGTGGGTCATAACTGTACATTATTAAGGGGTATCAAAACCTTCGAAATATACCAATCAACCATCTACCTCCTAAGCAGCCTTATGCAGCTCCATCATCAAAGCGCACTTAATCCCCATAGCAAACGTCCAGACGCGAGGATCGATAACAACGCCTGCCATCTGGAAATCCTTAAGCCGGCCCTCGAGCTTGAGCAGCGGGACCGTGTACTCGATGGCGAACTCGCCCTTGTCGAGCCGCTGCTTGCCGGCCTCGTCGCCCGTCTTGTCGACGGCGTGTAGTAGGACGCCGACGAGCCGCGCGCCGACGGGCACGGGCTCGGCCGTGAGGTCCGGGCTCGTCGCTAGTATAGTCCCCGTCTTCGTTGTCTCCTCTTCCATCTCGCGCACGGCGGCCCCTTCGGCTGTCTCGCCGGCCTTGCGCTCGATGAAGCCCGCCGGGAACTCGATGGTGTCGCCCTCTGCGCGTATGGAAACATATTGTGTTAGCTTTTTTCCCCCCAAGTATTCCAGAATTCATAAAGAAAGCCACAGGGTAAATTGCCGACACGAGATATTTTGCATACGTACGATAATTGGGGCGGAACTGCCGCACCAGGATCGTGCACCAGGTCCCGTCGGCGTCGCGGTACACGTTGGGCATCAGCGTGCCGACGGGCTCCAGGGGTGGGCTCCCCTGCAGGAAGATGAAGTCGCATTTCCGCTCCACTCTCGCGGGATCCCGCGGGTTGATATAGGTGGCCGTGGCTAGGCCATGGCGCTTGCCCAAGGCGAGGGTTTCTAGGTCGGTGATGTAGGGGGTCGTTTGTTTGGGGAGTAGAGCCTCTACTTCGGAGCCGAATAGCTCGGCGGCCATGATTTCGACTAGGGGAGTTAGCGGTAGGATGATTGATTGAAATATTTACTTATTGATTGCTGAGCCCAAGAAATTGAGGTGACGTTTGAGTAGATGCTATATAATGAGAATTGCGTTGCACGAGTTGATACACACCTTTATATATTACCTACCTGGTAGTTGGGGGGCTGAGTTTGCAGTGGTGCTAGTAATAATTACACTTCACTACGAGGCTCATTTGTATTATTCGATCTCATTGATGAGATGGTGGCTGTGGTAGTTTCCATGCGGTTGGGACGATAACGGTCTAGCTAGTCGTTAAGAACTCATTAAGCTTATTACTTAGAGTCGTCTCTGAAAACTTGGCAGGTTTTCTAGATGCCTCGCGCTCCTTGATCCAAGAGGGAGCCGCTGAATGCATCACAGACCATACCATTGTATCAATACTGACTCGCTGATTGTTGGTTGGATGAGTGGTGACTACGACCCCTATGACCCCCGTAAGAATTACTGTTCGCTAATATTCTAGTTGTCATCACCTGTTCTCGCTCTACATAAACGTTTGCTTAATTGAGCTCACCGTTCTTGGCACGATTTTGGGCCTGTAATACTCCTTTTACCAGCCTAGAGAGTTCCTTAAGGTGTCGTTTTTCGTCCAGTCAGTGAGATGTGGAATAACACTGCGATTATGTACGTGACCAAGGCCATGACGCTTAAGATATAGCGCAGTTTCCAGGGCGAGGTTCTCCTAAATTCGGCTAGCTGCAGTGCTAGCATCATTAATACAGTGGTTATAGTTACATGGGTTTATAGGGCTGTAGGGCTGTAGGGGAAGGGCGCCTAAAATGATCGATAACGAGGCGTGGAACAGCGACACTGTCCCAACTTCATTTCAAGACGCTCCTGCTACGTAGCCCACTTATCTCATTGAGGCTTATCCGACCGCTTTCCAGCAGATGGTACTCATATTTGAGCCTTCTGATATGCGCCTGACTTCAAAGCCTTTTTGGTATGAGACTAAACATGCCAACTTGGACCTCTAGGAAGATCCAGTCGCGCAGGGCCCCTGCGAATGAGGTGAGCATGCTCTCTAGGCGACCCCTCATTGTTTTCAAGTCGTTCTCCCACATTGCCTTCAGTCTCAGGTCGGAAAGAATCGTGCGTACGATGCTGGAGCCGTAAACCGGCGGGCAGGAGATCTCGGCACGGTTTAGGCGCTTTAGCTGGCTGAACGCACCGTCGCTCTGGGCCGAAGACCTGAGGACAAGATGTACGCCCCCTACGCGCTCATCGTACAGACCAAAGTTCTTAGCGAAGGACTGAGCGACGCATATCCCAACAGGGCCGCTCGAGGAGTCCATGAACAGCTTCTGGAGGAAAAGCCAGATAGGCGCTGTGTCTTCCTCCGGATCGTCGCCCTGGTACGCGACATCGAAGAAGACGAAAAGCCGCTTGCGCTTTACTACCTCGCAGTTGGAAATCCACCGTGTCGTGGTGGGGTATCCCCGTCGGGTTATGACAGAATGGGTAGAACGCTCAGCACCTACCCTGGAGACTAGAGCCCCTGTAATTACAGGGCACCCGCCCACTACGCCCACTATACGTACAGCGCTCACGTCCACTACAGGCCCTACAGCTATAGTTGTCGTAAGAGGTACCTATCGTGCCTGCTAGGTGCCCTGAAAAGGGACGACGTCGCCTGGGCTGGCTTTCTATTCGAGGCAGGACAGAAGGCCGACGAAATCTAAACGGATACGTTCTTCGTTCGACGGTAAGTGCAGCCGCTTCGCAAACAAGGTGGTGATTCAGTCAGATCTCTTTAGAAAACAGACCGCGGATGTAAATGATTATTAAGAAATAATGCGCCGAGATGATTCGCTTCAGTGCCAGAGATGGTTTGCACAAGGACTTGTCGTCGTTGCCGTGGACCGTTCATACAAAAGTGTCAGAATCGAAAAAATCCATTTATATATTACTTAAACAAGCATAGTACATAGTAATTTTAGATAATATTCGGTATTTCTCTATATAATGTGCTAAGATTCGCTATAATTATAAGGGGATTAATGTAAAAAATTATTATAATTATAATACGTTATCGAATATATATTAAATATATATTCGAAATATATTATATAAATTA
>JAOXNQ010000005.1:1764132-1780162 GCA_028571165.1 Hypoxylon perforatum | reverse complement strand
ACTACGGCCGCCACGTCCCCGTCGAGGTCCCCCCACGCGTCCCACGCGCGGACCACGCTTGTAAGCAGCCCGTCTGCCATGCCGTTGGCGAGTTTGGCCATGGTGTTGGCGCTTAAGGGCGCGATGACTAGGAGGTGCGCCCCTATATCAAAGAAAATCAGAATTTGGCCCGAGGGAGGAGAGGAAAGGAAAAGGGAAGCTGAAAAGAAAAAGAAGGAAAATTGAATGGGATGCGATGGGATGGGAATCAATACGTACACCGCCGCAACTCAATATGCAAAATCGCATCGCCGCGCTTCCACGGCTCCTTCCACTCGTCCGCGTCCATGTACACGCCGTCGACGCAGGCCATGTCCAGCAGCGACGACACGGGCGGCTGCTCGTGCGACTGGCCGGCCAGGAAGCGCGACGCTGAGGGGGTCAGCACCACGCGGATGCTTAGGCCTGTATCCGCGCTTGTGTTGGGGTGCAGCCGCTGGTAGTCGGCTGCTAGTTTCTGGATAATTAGGGGGAGCTTGATGGTGGCGACGGAGCCGCTGGTGGGTGGGTGGTTAGTATGGGTTGTGAAGAGGCGGGGAGGGTAATGAGGGGGAAAAGGTACCTGGCCGCGAGAAGCAGGTGCGTCTTATTATCCCGTAAAGAAGACGTGAGCGAGGCGAGCGAGTTCTTGCGCCGTCGCTCGTGGTGGACGTCATGTTTGTTGGAGATGGATTGGAGCATCTTGTTCCTTGTCCTTGTTCTCCTTTTTTGTCAATTCGTTGTTCTCAGGTAGTATGTATTAATAAACACAATGTAATTATTTCTATGATCAGGACTTAGATCGGCATGAACAACGAACAATCGATGGAAGAACTAAGCCAAGCTAAATATCATCGGTCCTCGAGACGATGGCAGGCTCCGAAGCAACGAGACCGGAGCTTCGGCAGGGCGGCCTTTGTTATATAATCAGATCACGGGCGAGGCAATCGAGGTTGATGTTACCCAGCCGAGTAGCTCGTCGCGATAAAGCTTGAAGGCCGCGGCCCACTTCAGCCCTAACGTCATGCTATGGCTGGTGATGTGGGCAAAACGGTTTTTCGGGGCGTGCGGCACTGGCAAACATGAGCTAAACTTACGTTTTTACAGCAGTCACAGCAGATCTGGACGTGGCGAATACCGAACACACGCAAGCACAGTTGGTAAGAAGACAGCGGAGGATTGTCATATGATTGATTGAATTCAGAACTACCTAGGTACCTAACCTAGTATCATCGCAGGACGGCAAAATGCGGGGTCAAGATACCTATATCCCAGGCTATCCTAGGTTATCAAAGGCCTATAGAAATCTGAATTGGTGAGTCGTGAGGGGAAAATAGGGGTACGTGGGGGATCTAACCACAGAGACTTGGGGGATCTTGAGATCTTTGCGATCGAGATCTCATTGGTCCCCATGACCTCAACTTGAATCCACCACCGCCAATGCCGACCACACTCAGTTGCTCATCGTATAAATGCAAATAGGATGGCTACCATAACGACCGCAGTGTAAATGACCTATTACGGTCTCCACGCATCTGGGCGCCTCTTTGTTGATCTTGGTCGTCAGGGTCTTGTCGGGTCCATCTGGAAGTTATTGTTAGTATGAGGGACGACAGTAGGAAGTTGGGCTTGCTTACGACATGGCTGAATCATCCAGATCCGTACTGACGACAATTGAGTCCTCTGCGGCATCACGCATACTCGTATCGACGACAATTGAGTCCTCTGCGGCATCATGCATACTCGTATCGACGATAATTGAGTTCTCCGTATTGACCACAATTGTGCTCTCTGCATCGTCCATCTCTACGTCGTCGTCGCCCATCTCCTCCTCGTCCATGTAATCGCTGTCATCGGCGCCCCAGTCTGCTCCCTCGCGCTTGAGCATCTTGTCCATCATGTACTTGATGCGCTCCACGGGTGATCTGACCCAGATCTCGTCGGGCTCCTCGACAGGCTTGTCGTGAAGCCACTCATCGATCGCCGTGGCTAGCTGACCGGGCTTCTTCATGCGGTCGCTCTTGGACATGCCACGGAAGTGCGAGAACGTGATGTACAGGTAACGCTCGTGGATGAGTTGGTCCATGAGGTGGGGGATGATGCCGGTAGGTAAGTCGATGGCCCAGCACGATTGCTTGCGGGCCTCCTCGAAGACTGCGCTGATCGGGATGGGCGAGATGGAGTCGCCCTCGATGAAGAGCGCGGTGGGGTGTGCTGCTCGGAACTCCGCTCCGATGCGGATGGCGTCCTTCATCAGAGACGCCAGGGCGGCGTCGACCTCGTGCTTGTCTAGGGAAGGCGTGACTACTTGCAGGGCCATCTTGACGAGGTAGCCGTCCTCCTCGTCCTCGAAGATCTGTTGGTCGTCCTCGAACTCGAAGCCGCGAGTGGGGAGAACGTCCTCCAAAGTGACGTTGTACCAGGTGGCGCGCCAATAAGGCGAATCAGTCGACTCGGTTGAATCCATGGTGATTAGAAGCGGTGATTGAATCCAGCGAAGTCGTTGGAGATGCGGTTGGAGATGTAGTTGTGAAGAGATGTGGTTGTGAAGATGATGTTGGTGCAGATTTGTAGGTGCAAATCTTGCGGGTTGGATGATGAGGAATCCAGAAATGAAACAAACCCAAAGCCTTGAGTAATTTGGCAAGCAGATTCAAAAAGTGGCTTTACGTCGAATCGTCAGGGCGATGGGTTGTTTAGCATTGCCCACTACGGTCGAATCGTCAGGGCGATAGGTTGTTTAGCATCGCCCACTACCGGCGGGGGGCTTGCCACTTTTGGTTTGCAAAAGTGAATGTAGGAGACTGACAATGGCTTCAAAGTTTAGAGGAGCCTTAGTGCCTTAGGTCCGGGCACTTGATATCAACGGGCAGCCGAGCAGCAGATGTATCCTACTGGGTTGCCTGTTTACACATACAGAGGGGGGAGCACAGCGAGGGGTCTATCACGAATGCGTCGTTCTATCACTGAATCTGTTTAGTCTTGCCGTGGGCACTTTAAAGGTATCAATTGGAACTATCTTGGTGAATTTTGAAGATGTCTTCTCAACACGTCTCCTTAATATAGACAAGATGTACTTAAAGGAGATTGAGTCATAAATACCTAGCACAATAAGCGGGCCAGTGCAATTTACCTACGGCGAGCGTACTTCATACGACAGGAAAGGGTTCTCTGATCACAAAATGGGCCTGTTCAGATCCAGCTTGTTATACGAACAAAGAAAATTTTCTGGCGATATTTCGAGGCGGGAAACGCAGCCCTTCAAATATCATAGTCAAAGCAAGCCACCAGGCAAATTCTGACTCACGTTTACCTCGGGCCCGGATACTGCTCGTGAAGACTTCGACGGAACATAATAGAGTAAAACAGTGAATGACCGTCAAAGGACACAGTTCTTGTCTTTCTCCATCGGCCTTGATCTATACCACATGGATTTGAAGTAGACCGCCAATAGATATTGTCTACCATCTATTCGATGCGCACTGGAGCGGCTTCGTGTCGTATATCTATTATATAGAACAAGATATTCCTAGGGTTCACCCGTAGCACATTATGGAAAATGATTATTGTCGACATCTTCACTAAAAATATCTAATTTCTATAGGAACATGAATTCAACATGAGAAGTATATCCCAACGCAACCTCGACACGTCATAGAGCCTAGTAGATTCCTGAGCACGCTTACAGCCAGCCACCTTAGGTATCTAATCTAAGGTACATAAGATTAGGTACCTCTCTAAACATGTCTACGGGTATGGCATCTACCCCCCGTCGAGGGGTAACAACAATAGATGCGAGAGCACAGTAGCTTCCCTAGATATAATTAGTAAAATGACTACCCAAGAGAATTCAGGGCAATGCTAAGCAAAAATGGCATAACGGTGGATTAGACAGAAAATATTACCACCCCAGGACAGCTCAGTATACGGTTTGATTCTGGGGCGAGATGTAGATTTAGAAATTAAAGTGAAATGTTGGAACAGAGTGAGAACAACATATGGAAAGATGCTCTTCTCTTTTCCTATCCTTTTGGTAGGTATGATAAGTGTCTCGAATCGCACACCTCCTATTTCAAGTAAACATACCCGATTACGTAAGGAAGAACAAGTAAAGGGGCAGCACCAAGTAATAACAACCAACCAGCCATTTTTACACCTTAATACCAGACTATCTACTTCGTACTCGCTACTGATAGCTCCGCTATATTTGGACCGATCTACTGTAGTATCATAGGTAGATGATGAATCTCGTATTTAGGCTCTATGTATGCCATTTAGACGAACCGAATCTTCCACCGCCAGAGGACCTATCATCGACGAGTAGAACCAACAAAGTCCCCTGAAGACGTACGACTCGTTTGAGAATCGATCTACAAAATTTCCCTGCAAGATCTAGGGGCATGGCTAAAGTGCACGATCCCTCATTCCATCCCATCTATTGCCGAGACTATATATAGTGCTCCGACTACCTACCCATTCGTCTGAAGATTTGCTAATTGCATCTACCAGCCACTACGGCAGTGAACCCAAAAGATGCTACCCAAAACTATAACCCGCGCCCTCGCCCTCGCCAGCGTCGCGCCCTCAGCGCTCGCGCACTGGACTTACAGCCGACTAATCGTCAACGACGCGGTCGTCGGCTCGCCCTGGCAGTACATCCGCCACCACAACAACTCCAACAACCCGCTCACAAACGCGAACGGCACTGAGTTCCGGTGCAACGTTGGCGCGCAGCCATCGGAAACCTATACGGTGCATGCGGGCGACGAGCTTGGCTTCGGCGTCGACGAGCACTTCGGCCACCCCGGCATCCAGCAGGTGTATCTATCTAAAGCGCCCGACGGCGTCGCGGCAGCTGACTATGATGGGGCTGGCGGCTGGGCTAGGATCTACTCGCTTACGTCCGCGCCGAAGAATGCTAGCGGTGATGGTAGTGATGCTGGTGTGGAGGAGGTCCTGACGTGGGCTACAGACAACATCCAGTCGTTCCGGTTCCCGCTGTCTGTGTCCACGCCGCCGGGCGAGTATCTATTGCGAGCAGAAGGCCTCGCGCTGCACGCCGCGCACAAGAGGGACAACGCGCAGTTTTACGTGTCGTGCGCGCAGATCAAGGTGGTCGCCGGGAACGCGACGGCGGGCGCAGGAGGCGAGCCGGGTCCCTTGCTTCCGATCCCGGGTATGTACAGGGGTGACGATCCGGGGGTGCTGATCCCGGTGTTTTGGTCATACCTGACGAATTACACGGCTCCGGGACCGCCGCTGTGGCCGGAGGGTACGGTTGAGCAGCATGAAGCTAAGGTGCTTTAGACTTGAATCTGAAAGCTACCTTCTTGCATAATTCTTGGATGGAATTATTTAGATACACGAGCGGGAAATTACATAATTGAGGGGGAATAAGAGGAATGTAACGTGAACTTAGCATGGTATTACCGCGATAATAGACGCTGGGGGCACCAATGGAAGACGCCCCAATTGCTACCCAGACAACCTCTCATATTCTCTCAATAACATTCGATGTACCTTTAAACGCTTTGATCTCTAAACGCCTGCATATTCCCGCCAGTCGCCTATCGTCAGTATCTTGGCACGACTAGCCGTGTGACATCATCAATCCCTATCTACAACTCAAAACATGGACAGTCTCAAGTCTCTAACCATTCCTGCACCCTCTGATATGTAAGATGAACCACTATCCACCGAATTAGAAGATAAATGGGGTACCAGGTAGGTATGTAGAGATCTATAGCTAATCTTGGGTCATACTTTTAGTCCCGACTTAGAAGGTAGGCCGGCGTCTTTATAACGCACGGGCGGCTCCGAGACTCGGGGGCCCGATAGCGCTACAGAGTGACTATTAGGTACCAGTTTACTGAGGCGGGTTAGGCACTCGGGTACAAGCGTAGCAAGCGTGACGGGTAGATACAGCGCACCTGTGCATCTCCACGGATGGGTTCTTGAGTCAACCTCAAACATAATCGCACAATCGGTGATAAGGAAGCTTTTGGGTTGGTCGATGCGTTGACTATATTATACCGAGGTACCGAGCGGTCCCCTCTTGCCTTGGTTTCGAGCTGTATACGTTCGCTGCACGGTCTAACCCAACCTCAACATTCTGGGGAGAGACGTTGATAATATTGAATCTTAAGTCCAGTCGCTAGTTACGATGCCTCTCACAACGCCGTCCATATTCCCTCCGGAATCACACGTATTCCAAAAGTTTCCAAGTCGCCGAAGTGTAGTCCACAGCACCAAGGGAATCGTATCATGCACACAACCACTCGCAGCGAAATGCGGCATCCAAGTGTTGGAAGCGGGTGGTAACTGCGCTGTACGTCTTCATATTAATCTTCAACATTTGATGAATACTCACAGAATTATCTAGGATGCCGCAGTGGCTGTCGGTACGTAGCCGAGTACTGGAAGTTGGATGCATAGGGTGCGATGGGGAAACTAATATGATTTTACAGCTGCTGGTCTCAACATGACCGAGCCGTGTTCTACGGGCATAGGCGGAGACATGTTTTGCCTCTTCTACGATGCCAAGACCAAGAAGATTTCGGCCATGAATGGCTCTGGCCGATCGGGGAACAAGTGCACGCTCGAGACGATTCGCAACTCGTTGGGCCTCAAGGACGGCGAGTTCGGAAAGATTCCCATGAGCAGCGTGCACGCCGTTTCCGTACCCGGAGCTCCGGCCGGATGGGTCGATACGGTTGAACGGTTCGGCAGCGGCAAGGTGTCTATGGAACAGATCCTCGCGCCGGCAATTGAGCTGGGCGAGAAGGGTTTCCCTGTCTCGGAAGGAGTTGCATTTTTCGTGAGTATTGTGTTTCTATGTGTTACCTTCATGAGTGTTGTGATACTAAGACTCCGGATCAGTGGGATAGATCAGAACCCCAAATTCGAGGGGCGTCTCCGAATGGTGGTGAGATGCTGAAGAAGGACCCTAGCGCAAAGGATGGTGTACGCGCCCCCAAACCAGGTGAGATCATGAAGAACCCATCGTTGGCCAAGACCTTCCGGACGTTGGCAACGGAAGGCAAGAAAGGATTCTACACCGGCCGCATCGCCTCCGAACTCGTCAAGGTGGTTCAGGATCTGGGTGGGCACCTAGAGCTAGATGACCTGGCGCACCATCTTGAGACGGGGACCGAGCCCGTAGACCCAATATCCCTTAAGTTCCGTGGACAAAACGTCTCCCAGCTCCTCAAAGACGCGGTGTTGGACGGTAAGGATGGAGACGACGTCGGCCTAGAGCTATGGGAACACCCGCCAAACGGACAGGGAATCGTAGCGCTCATCGCGTTCGGCATCATCCAGGAGCTGGAGGCAGCGGGTCAGATCCCGACATGGGGTCCCGAAGACTTCAACTCAGCGCCCTACTTACACGCCATCATCGAGTCGCTACGCCTCGGGTTCGCAGACGCGAGCTGGTTCGTCACGGACCCGAACGTGGAGAAAGTACCAACGGATTCGCTGATCTCGCAGCCGTACCTAGCGGAGCGCGCGAAGCTATTCGACGTGACCAAGGCCTCCGACATCCCAGACCACGGATCCCCCGCGTTCCTCAGCAGCGACACCGTGTACTTCGCAGTCTCCGACTCAGACGGCAACGCCATCTCCTTCATCAACAGCAACTACGGTGGATTCGGCACGTGCATCATCCCGGCGGGATGCGGTTTTACGCTGCAGAACCGGGCGGCCAATTTCAGTTTGCAGGCGGACCACCCAAACGTGCTGGCGCCCCGCAAGCGGCCGTATCACACGATCATACCCGCCGCCGTTACCAATCTGCACGATGGCAGTTTGCATAGCGTGTACGGCGTCATGGGCGGCTTCATGCAGCCCCAGGGCCACGTGCAGGTGCTGCTGGGCCAGGTGGTGGGCCGCCTGAACCCGCAGCAGGCGCTCGACGCGCCGCGCGTGTGCATCGGCGCCGGTATGAGCCAGGGTGGAGCGTCGGACCGCACTGTGTTTGTCGAGGAGGGCATGCCTGAGGAGACGGTTGAAGGATTGCGGGAGCTGGGTCATAAGGTCCAGGTCGTTAGGGACACGGATAGGTCGCAGTTCGGCCGCGGCCAGATTATTCGTTGGAGCGTCGATCCTATTGAGAAGATGGGAAGCTGGTCGGCTGGGAGCGATCCTAGAGGAGACGGAGGGGCGTATCCCTTGTGAGGAAGATGGGTTTGTGCGGACAGATGGAAGAAGTCTGGACGGATATGGCTACTGCGTAGAGCGTACTATGGTATAAGCATTGCATGGCATGGATAGAATGAATTGAAGGAAGTTGAAAGTCCTATACAATGTCTTGAGTCCCGCGCGTGATTTAGACTCAAATGATCTTCTATTGATCTAGTCTGTGAGCCATATCTATTCCTTGCTCTTCGAGAGGGCTCGCGGAACAGTGTATCCACCACTACCCCCTCATGTACAAATGTCGTGATCATCGTTGCGGCGCCACCGAGTGTCCCTGTATTCAATCGTACAGACGTATAAACATGTATGACCTGATGGTACAAACCTCGCCGTTCTGCTCCCGACCCCGGTTCTAATTGGTTGACTGCTTGCTGCTCCCTTACGTCCTTGGCTTGTTCTATTCCTTAGATTCGGAGCTGGATCCGTCCAGGGGAGCTAGCACGCCCTTCTCCTCCAGCATCTTGGCCAGCGAGCCGTCCTGGTGCATGGAGACGAGGATGTCGCATCCGCCGACGAATTCTTTGTCGATGTACAGCTGCGGGATCGTGGGCCAGTCCGAGAATTCTTTGATACCTATGAGTCGCATCACAGTATTAGTCATACTCGTCTATCTACTTCGTTCTACTCCGATCTTATCGATGTGGGCGGGGCAGGAAGGTCGTACCTGATCGAAGCTCCTGGTCTTCAAGGACGTTGAAGGCGGCGAACTTGCCGGGATCGACACCTTGCAGGCCGAGGATCTGTATGCTGGCTCGCGAGAAGCCACATTGAGGGGTCTCGGGGGTGCCCTTCATGAACAGTACGACGGGTGCCGAGCCCACCGCCTTCTCTATCGCTTGCTTCGTGTGGTCGGATAGGAGTCGCAGTTGGGAAGCTGATAGGAAGGGCGACGGTCTGAGGTGTGCGGCTGTGACTTGACGGGCTACCGGCCGAGCTGCTTGCCGCAGGGTCTGCCGTCGGGAGAAGAGTTAGTAAGCTATATTTTGCTGTGGCATTTGGTATGAGGAAAAGGTAGTCGACGTACAGCGGAGAAGAGTGGTCGCGCGAACATCGTCTATACACACCGGCCGTAAGACAGTTCTGAGCTATACAGTTACGACAAAAGGTATTGTAGTTGGTGGCTCTCGGCTTGCAGTCGAAAAAAGTTGTGATGATCAATCCAAAAATGAGGGATGATGTAAACGGCGCTAAGGGGCCCTGCAGGGCAGCTCGCGCCACAGTGGCAACTAGCCAATCACATCTCGTGCGCATAGCTATTACTGATGCTGTACCTGCTACCGAGAGCTCACCTCGATACGTGCATCCGATAGCTTGGGCATAAAAGCTTCTTAGTTTCATTTCGTCTAATATAAGAAATTGTGTCTGAGAAGACAAGCTACACTGCATGGATCCTAGACCATTTATGGAGGTAAGATATGAGTCTACCCGGCAGCGGCAGCCCGGTCTACGTACTCGATGGGATCCCTTGGTACGATCCCAATTATAGAGCATGTTTCAAGCATCTTACAAGACCGTTTACTGTCAGGGCTTTATTTCTGTATGCAGCTTATTATGCTAGAACGGCATGATATCATCGTAGAAGATGCTTCCACCTTAAATATTAGGTCTTGTATAATTGGACTAGGAAGTGTGCCTAGACATCGAGATGTTGTATTTTAGCACCCGTTTATATGAGACCGGGAAGAGCGACATGGCATCATAGAAAATTACACATCATTTATGATAACTTCTCCAAATTCTGCATTGGGCCATATTCTGCAACGGTGCTTTGTCCTTGGATCGTCATGCATAATGTCAAGAAGTAGTAGGTGAGCAGGCGGACGGAAGAAGAGTCCGGAGTAAACCAATCACGATGTACATAAAATGTAAGATGAAGACGGATTTTGGTTGGCTGAGGAGGAAGTAGATTGGGCATCGCCACGCTGGTCCAAGCTTTCCCCGCACCGTCGCTGAGCATTCAACCAATCAAAAGCATAACCGACCATCTGCTCGGCGAGTCGGATCAATTTATTCGTAGATTGCAAGCGTTTTTTCGAACGATCGGGGCTCGGGGCTTGAGCGATGGATTGGCCGGCGTCGAATGTTCTGTCAGCTCCCATCGTTAGCACTCGTTCGACTATCCGCACACACATCACATCACCTGGCATCATCACTTCTTTCCCCTCTCTTCAATCCCTCCCCTTTTTGACCCTTTATTCTTTCGAGTTGAGGCATTCGCAAACCTGATCTACAATTGATGAGTGCCTAACCCTTATAATATCTAGCCTGATCTAAAGGCGATACCCACCTTTTGGAGTCCGAAAAGGAAAAAAATCCTGCAACGGTTTCGAGGCGGCTGCTATCGAGACCCTCCGGAAATCAGCCTCATGTCGGCATAAGACCTACCAACTCCAGGGACGTCCATTGATAAAACTTGGCGAAACCCTTTCAACGACTCCGAGATCCTACTGCTATTTTCATATCGTATAGCCGAAAACACCTGCGAACTCGCCACTAGCAAATATGGTTCTTACGCACACGACCAACCACGCCTACTCCCACCCTTTCCCGACCGTAACTCTCGCCTTCTTCCTCCGATACTACTCGCCCAAGCTCAATCCTTTCTCCAACCATGTCCTCTCCACCGACACCATCGACTCCCACGTCGACCCCGCAACTGGTCGACTATACACCACGCGCATCCACATGAAGAAGACTCGATTGCCGTCCGCCGTAGTCAAGCTATTACCATCTAGCGTCACCGGCGGAGGTGGCGATAAGTCAAGCTATGTGTTAGAGACGAGTGTTGTGGATATTAAGGAGGGGTGGATGAAGACCGAGAGTAAAAATTTGAACTATACTGGAGTTCTGAGTGTCATAGAGCAGCAGCACTATTCGATCACTCCTCCTGACCAGCACGGTTTTGCAACCACCTCCGGTTCCCTAAACTCTGCTGTTCCCCGACCGCTGACTCCCAATACTTTCGTTACCACCACGTTCTGCTACCAGTCCAGACTTGGGAGCAAGAAACAAGAAAAGGCGGTGCCAGAGATAGCAGAGGCTGGAGAAGAACCTGGAAAGCGACGGTTCGGCGATTGGATTTCCGGCTGGGGCGCCAAACGTATCCAGAGTAGCATCGAATCCATCGCTTCCAACAAGACGGACGACCAGATTTCCAAGTCTCGGGACGGAATGCGCATTGTCCTGGAGCGGCTTCGGAATAATGGAGTCGTTGCCGTGCTTAGAGAGCTTAGGCGCCGCGAAGGAAAAACGACCATGACCGGCGACTGAACTCAGCTCTCTACCTTGTCCTTTGCTAGGGCAGGTGCTATAACACCATTTGTATATGCATGTCTAACGGTTGAAAATTTAAGCAAGGCGTTGGGGGATTTCAAGTCGCCGAAGGTGGCAAAACACGATTGGAGGAACGGTCTCTCGAGTAATTGATTACGAGGTAAAACGGGCCCATGGAAATATCGTCAAAGGGGGGAAGGGAAAGGTAAGGGGAGGCATGCTCTTTTCGAGCTTCGCTACGGCGCTTAGCTACGATATGATACGACCAGCAGAATGATGTTGATGTCGCTCACTACTCCCCTCATGTACCAAAAATCACTACCAGTGTTTCCAGTATTTATGGGCTGTTTGGTAAAGGGTTGAGTATTGTATATTTTCATGAATCTAAATTCGAAATACCATCTGTGTCATATTCTTATCATAAAGTGACTGATATCGTAGACCCCTTTGAACATATGGCGTCAGCACATAGCTTAAGGTAATAAATTTTGGCCTTAGCCATGATGTGGATTAAGTTGCGATTTGCCTTCTACTAATCTCTGATCTCGTTTTCAACAACACCATGCACAACGTACTCAGCACTTGTCGAGGATTTTTAAACTTTCTGAAATTAACTTTTCATTATATGGCTACATAAAATTACTATCTAGCTCACTGCAAAATATCAATTACTAGATCACAAGTTCAATAGCATAGCAGCAGCGGCGACACCACTTAGTGCTACAAACGAGCTCGCGACGGACGCAGCTGCGCTCGGCTTGTCAGTGGCAGCCGACACGGTATCCGCCGTGCTGCCAGAAGCTCCCGTGTCAAACGTCGAGGGCCCCGTGCCGTTCCCCAGCGTGTCAGCGGCCGGCTGCGGGTAATTCGGCTCGATCGAGAACGGCTTGACAGACGACAAGCTATCAACATGTCCGAGCAGGAATTCCAAATGGCGGAACGCGGCGCTGGGCGCGTACTGCGGGACCATGTGGCCCGAAAGATCGATACTCACGAACGTGAGCCCGCGCTCCGTGTGGGCGGTGCCCATGACGCCGGCGCCGGCGATAGACCCCAGCGCCGTCTCGTCGGTCTCGGCGTAGATCTCGTCGGCGGTCGACAGCGTGTGGAAGGGCACGAAGAAGGGCTCGACGGGCGGCGACTGGAAGCCCAGCTGCCCGCCCCACGTCGTGTTCTGGATGCTCAGCAGCGTGCCGTTGGGCAGCAGGATCATGTCCAGCGTGCCGTGGCCGATGATGACGTTCTTGGTGCTGTCGATGACGTGGGGGAGTACTTTCCAGGTAGAGGGATCAGAGGTGTCGCGCCCGTTCACGAACACGTCGCCTGATGCGCACTCTTCCCACTTGTGCGTTACGTCCGCGTGGATCGCGAGCTTCACGTCCTCCCGGTCGAAGTACACCTCGCCGCCCTCCGGCAGGTACCCGATCGAGCCTGGGAACCCGAGCACGTCCCATAGGATCGGGCAGGTGGTCGCGACTTGGTACACGTCGAAGCACGGGTTGATGCTGAGGGCCTCGTCGAGGATCACGCCCCACAGGCTCCCGCATTCGTCGCTGACGCCCTGCGAGTAGCTGGGCGGCTGCGGGCCCGGCGGCGGGTACGTCAGGTACTTGGCGTTGTAGTCGGCGAAGCCGCAGGAGTCGTGCAGGCCGTGGATGTACTCGCTGAAGGAGTCGTTGAAGGTCATGAGGTTTTTGTGGTAGTCGACGAAGGGCACGGTGGTCGTCGATTCCTGGACCACGTCGTCGCCCAGCACGGGATCGTAGATGATCATGCCGCTCATGTCGTAGTACGTGGTGTCGTTCTGGTCCAGCATCGCCGATGCGATGTACGGGCAGTAGGCGCCCGCGTACGACTCGCCCGCGATGTAGACTTTATATCCTTGTAATGAGAAGGTTTCCATGAAGTTCTTCCAGAACCCGAGGAACTGCGCAGCTACGTCCTCTTCGCCCCGCGCTGTTACTTCTCCGCGCGAGAATCCTGTGCCTACGGGTTGCTCCACCCAGACTACGTTCGTCAGGCGGTTCCACGCCCACGGGTTCGGAACTGGCTTGAGCGTTCCGTATTGCCACACGAAGGGCCCGTTCTCTTGAAGCAGGCCCTCGAACGATGAGCAACCGGGCTACGTGTTCGTTAGCTTTGCGAACCTCGCGCATAGGAAAGAATGATCAGGTAGGTACTTACGCCGCCATTGAGCCACAGCAGAATCTCCTTCTCGGTGTTGTTAACAGTCGACGACGGGAAGAACCAGAAGAACAGTTCGTTCGTGTCGTTCGCATTGTCGGTGATGGGCAGGTAGCCGGCGTACGACTCGCCCACGTCGAAGTCGACGTCGGGAATGCCCGTGCCGTTTACTGAGAACTCTGTTGATATACTGGTTAGTTATGCGCTCTTCAAACAGCTCCGAGTTGTCTACAGGGTAGGGTCCGTACTCGTAGTGTTCTCGTTGGCGAACTTGGGCTCCGGCACCTGTCGCGTGGCCAGGAAATGCGCCAGAGCGCTTCCATCGTCATGGGGCATCGACCTCTCCTTCTTGCCGACATGCTGGAAGCTCCGCCGCGCCTCGGCGACGGTAGCCGTCGTGAGCAGCAGCCCGGATGTGAATGTCTGCCAGCGCATATTGACTGAACTAGGACCACAGATGCAGGTACAAAAACCTGAGCGAAGATTGGTTCGTCTTAAAGCACACGAGCTTTTCTTCTCAAGACCCAAGAAATCTTGCTGCTGCGCCAAGATTCTGGGGAATGCTTCCAAGCTGCGGGTTGGGAGGGGAACAAGAGTAAAGAAAAAAAAAGGAAAAAGGGAAAATATTAAGAAGGCGACCCTGCGCCGCACCACACACAAGAAAGTCCTGGGAGATCTACAGAAATTCTAGATCATCCCTGGGTGGTTGGTGGATCAATTGCCATCTCAGCGACAGCTCTTCTTCTGCCGGGTTGTCGAATCACGAAGAGCAAGCATGCCATTCTCCATCGGTTGCTTTTGCTCGCTTGGCTAGGATAGGTAGCTCATCAAGGTGGTGCAAGATAGCGTTAGGCAAGCACGGCGATCGTCCCCTTGTCTCAATGCTACCCTCCTGCGTGACGAGGTACGGGGCACCGGCGTACACGATGCATATGCCTGTACCTGTACCGTACCACAGGAAGACGATGAGGGGCGGGGGCGGCCGGCAAGGGAGCCGCGCTTGCGCAGGACCTGAGATAGTCTAACCCGAGACAATGGGTTTGTTTAGATGCGATCTCAGGAACTTCTTGTGCATTGTTTACTATGTGACCACATGTGTCCATCCATGCCAGACCACATATGCTGAACTGGTCATTAAAAAAAAGAAACACAAGCCGGATAGCTTCTCCAACAGGCACTACCCCAGCCCCCCATCGTCATAGGTACTTCCATGGGCCTATATCAGACAACAGCAACTTATCTGCGGGGAATAACACACCGGCCGAACAGCCGCTTCCGTAACGCTTCGCTTACCGATTTAGGAAGCTGATCAGGTACACGCTCTGATAAGCTGTTCCGTCTGAACAGTCTGGATGTTTACGGCATCGTTTGGCCGGCCTCTAGACTTCTAGTTCTGCTCTCGACTAATTTAGTCTTGATGTCAGAATTTGCAAACACGAGCTTGATGGGGGCCTTGAGAGTTTATCAATCAAGCGGCGATTGCCTAGTTGGGGCTTTTACAAAACGGTTGACCGAGCTATAGAGCAAGGGAGCAAGGGACTTCGATGCTGAAGATCCTTAGCGTATTTGACTCAAGGGATCATAGGTTGGTATCGGTGGGAAATTGGGGGCCGTGCACTTCCGGGCCCTCAAGCGGAAAAGAGAATGGTGATAGTTGGAAGACGGAGGTTTAAGCCGGTCAACAAGAGAGATTCTACTGAATACTCAAATTTTGACATATGATTAACCGCGGCTTGGTTGAGTCAAGATAGACTTCGATCAAATGAAGGCCCGTGCCGCTAGGCACTTGGCTCCCGATTGATCTAACTCAAAATGACAACAGCAAGATCTTGCAATAAATAAGCTTAGAGAAAGGCTTCGTAATTCTACTCTATGTCTCAAGGTGTAGCTTAAACAATGTAGCAATCACTCAGAGTCTGATGACTGATCAGAAAACGCTTTCTCCTAGGAGGTGAATATGCTATAATCAGCAGAGTATATCTACATAGTCAATTGATACAGCGAAGCGGAGATGTCAAGATGCGTATCATCTCTTCCCCTTCTTCGCCCCCTTGCCCGCGGCGGCGGCAGCATCCGCCTCTTCCTCGGCGATCAGCGTCTCGATGTCCTTTTTAACAAGCCACTCCTTAGTGCTCTCCATGACCCTATCCAGCGTCTCGCCGCCATCGAGCACGTCCGGCAAGTTATGCACGTCGAGGCCGCTGCGGTGGTCGGTGCACCGGTCCTGGCTGTAGTTGTAAGTGCGGATCTTATTACCGCGCGTGATCTTGTCTTTACTCAAGACACTATTGCGCAGTGCCCACGCCTCCTCCTCGCGCTCCTCGCGCCGCCGCTGCCCGATGCGCGACCGCAGAGATCG
>JAOXNQ010000005.1:1715904-1758719 GCA_028571165.1 Hypoxylon perforatum | reverse complement strand
GTGTCCGGGTTGTTAAGCGCGGACGCGCCCCCGACCTGGGGCGGGTACATCGACATGGGTCTCGGCTTCGGGCGCGGCGCGCCGGTGCCGATAGCGATGGACTTCGCGCGCTGCAGGATCGAGGCGCCCATGCCCTGGGCCTCGGATGGGGGAGGCGGCAGGTCCTTGTGCAGGTTGGCGCCGGGTTTGAAGTCGGACGACTGGTCGAGGATGTGCTCGAACTCCTGGTGCTGCAGGAGCCGCTCGATGATCTTGTTAATATACAACGTCAGAGCCTTGTTCTGGTCCTTGGCAGCACGGAGCTCTGTCTCTAAACGGCGTGCGGTATCGTCGTCCCCGGCTTTGGGCGACTCGTCTCCGCCGAGAGCACCGAGTTCGTCAGCGAGACTAGCTGCTGGCGTCGAAGGGTTGTCACCAGCGTTGGATCGGCCTTCGAGGGCGTTCAGGGCATCTTGGTTGGCAGACACGGTCATGTAGCTAAAATCGCCCTTGCCGAAGTCGCCGTGGAGCGTTTTCTCCTGTAGGAGCAGCTGATATGACTCGTTATCTTCCATGAGGCGTGCATTAGCCATGCGGGCTTCCATGAGTAGCCGTTCGACTTCATGCAGTCGCCCGCCACCCTGGTTCTCTGATTCGACGAGCTTGATCTGTGCTTCTGCAAGTTCGAGACGTAGTGATTCAATTAACTTGTCCTTTTGTAGTAATAACTTGGAATTATTCCTGGAATCGCTGCGTTGGACCGAAGACGGAGGAGCGAAGTTTCCACTATCAACGCTCGGGGAGGAATTGTTTGCTACCCGTTGAGGTTAGTAGTGTTCCAGAGTTATTTAAACGGACCAGATGCTCACATTGTCTCGTGGGACGGTATTCATCGTCCGCGTTCCGCTGGTTGAGCGTTTCCTTCAACCGGTTGATTACAGTCTGCATTTCTTCTTCCCTGTTTGCCATTTCGTCCTTCTCTTTCATCATAGAGCTTCTCTCGGCCTCATATATAGCTTCCATCTCGCGCATCTGCCTTGCTGCCTCTCTCTTTTCGTTTCGAAGTGCTTCGATCTGCTCCTCGCTTTCATGTACTCTTTCTTCTAATTTTGCCTGTTCTTTCAAAGCATCGTCCAGCCTCGACTGTAGAACTTCAGCCTGCTTCCTATACTGTTCGGATCCAGCATCCGCTCTCTGCAATCGCTCTTTCAGGTCCTCAATCGTTGCAATGGCCTCGGCGCGTGCATCGGGATTCCCGTTGGTGCTTGAAATGCTGAGTGATGAAGTAGTCCTATGTGTAGCAGCGGCTCGTGCGGACATTGGCGTACCGCCTCGAATGGATCGTGTTCTCTGGGGTGTGGTGTTGGCAGCTGTGCCATTTGTGGAGGTCGGTGTAGACGCTCGAGGCCGTCCAGTCGAGGGCGATGTGTTCTCGTTGGAGGGAACTCGACCCTGCGCCGCGGAGAGCGGCCTCTTGGGTGTAGCGGACATTTGTTCTGGGTGGTGCACGAATATTACGATTGTATATACAAATTAAGGCGTTCTTAAGTTATTGACGATCCCGACCGCCCCTTCAATAGGTATATTCTAAAGCCGAAGCAACTGTTATAACAGACAATGGTACTGGGTATTGGATAATATAGTATTGTTGTCGGTCGGAGGTTGGTATGTCAATCGCGGAGATTGGAATATACTATTGAAAAGCCCTAAAACGTTGGCCGGTAGACGGCGGTGGTATTTTTCGATATTTGTCGTCCGATTGTTGTTGTCCGAGTGGCTCTGCATGTGGTTTTGGGGTTTGTGGTTCGTGGCGCCCATGCACAAGCTTAGAATTCGCGGGACCTGTCTCGCCTGTCGAAGGCACGGCACGAACAAATAAGGGGATGCGCTAGATCGGCTTGCGCGCTTAGCCTATCACGTTTATTCTCCTACAACGCTGTCAAACTCAGCCACACGGCACACGGACTTGACCGTTTCAAAGTTAGAACCCTTACCTTAGATTTCTTCTAGAGGTGTGCTCAGCTTATTCTGTTGGTATAAGAATAGATGTGTCGACTTTGAGAATGTGTAGAAGAGTTCTTCTGGTGTTCTCTGAGCTCTGTGATTCTGGTTTCTTTCCTATTTCTTACCCCTTTTACGTTATGTTTAATTAGTTTCATGCGATCTGTCTAGCGCTCGGTGAATAGGCGAATACTGGATCCTTGTAAAACGTGGTTGATATCGGAAGAACGCGTCGCAATAATAGAAGACAGAATGTATCTTTGAGGGTAAAACAGTACCTAAAATACTCGTGATTGTTTATGCTACGTAATCGCCCTTTCGAGGATTTAGGTTGACTCTCCTTTGTGTTTGATAGTTCAACCTGACTCTGATGTCACATGCGATAAAGGAGCCATGCACATTACACATCTTACACGTCTGTACTAAACGGCAAGCTGCAGCCCGTCAACTCTATTATTCCATTGTCATCCGTTTTGCAAATAAATGACAGTCATATACGCCCCACCTTCGATTAGAATCATTTTCAAGCCTTTATCTTGTATATACTAGATGCACCTAGTCAAACCTACGGGAACGCGAACTGCAAATCGTATATATTAAGTATGGAAATACCAACGTGTACCTACGTAAAAGATCTCTTTGAAAGGGAGCTTATGACGGCTTATCGCTATTTATAGTAAGAAGATGACTGCGGCGCTAAGTGTGGCAACACTGAATTGTTCTAACAGCAACGCTTGGAGCCAATCAAAATTAGCTATCCATCCCAACCTCCAAGACGTCAACCCCAAACTTTGATGCCGTGATAGACACTCAGCATCACACATTTAAGAAATAAAGTGCTACAGAGGTAAGTGTCATGCTATAAGCACATTGTGGAATTCGCGTATTCATCCCAACTAGACCCCGTGCGCAAGTCATTTTTGTTCAACAAGGGATGAATGGCATCAGCAGGTTCATTAAGATTCCTGACAGGTACCTAAGGTGTTCTAGCCCCAAGAGTGTCTGTCGTACCTCAGGGGCCAAAATTACATATTTCAAATTATCGTCAATAGCCTCCTCAATTTCAAGTAGGTGTTGTGCCGACCATGACAGATCATATATCATAGCAACATCGTGGCGGTACCAGGAGGCCAGCACACTTAAGAGATGAATAATGGAGAGGTATCCGTCCTCCCGTCGCACAGTCAGGTCGTTGGCGCTCCACATAGCGACCTCTAGTATCTTGGTAGGACTACTACGGCCGGATCCCCTCTACATAGATGTAAACATACCTGAAAGTATATATCTATCTTCATTATCATTGTTACTGTTCATGTTCTTGGTGGAAGCGATAGAAGTATATAACAGCTTCGGGTATATATAAGAAAATAAAGGGCTTGTCCCCTAATCTACCTCTCTCCCGGATCCTATCACAACTAATGACGACGTCATGCATGCATTTAATATTAATATTTTGACATTGTGTAGCAATTAGAAGACCGCTGATATATGCTATGCTAAGAATGCTTGTTAATAAATTTACTTACGCTATCATACCCGAAATCCTGGCTAGACCAAACAATCGGGCCCTCGTTGGGCGCACAACGATTCCCTCATCACCCGTGCAACTCAGCTGGTCGGCCGGGATTTCGAATATCCCCCTGCAATTCATGTCGCCCGGTTTGTGGGTTGTTTAACACATATTTAGCTGAATCTCCCTCATAGAGCTCCTGCGGTACAGGAGGCATTGCACCATACTCTTGATCTTGATGCTGAATCTGTGGTGCTTCCGTAAAGCTCTTCTTCTTCCGCCTTCTCATTAGGCAGAGGGTGACTAGCAACGCGGTTATACCGATCACACCCAATCCGACTCCTACTCCGATACCAGCAGCTGCTCCTGGGCTGAGCTGGTATGAGCTGCTCGAGCTGCTTGAGGACGACGGGGGACTTGGTGACGAGGAAGGCACGGAAATAGGGTTGGATGAGGTGGATATGGAATCAATAGGGGTTGTTAAGGAGCTCGACGTAGTATCTGTTCTTGTTGGTGTTGACGATGCTGATGTTGATGGTGTTGATGTTGATGTTGATGTCGATGTTGACGTTGGTGTTGCGAATTGAATATTCCAACCCACGATGCCAATGGCGCCAACCGTAGAGCTTTCTGTCAAAGTTGTTGTTTCTGTATGCCAGAGCTCGGAATTTTCTGCTGATGTCGATGCATAAGTCAAGACAATGCCCGACGATACGTCCGACAGGCAATCTCCGACAACAGAACCCGGGATACCATTGCCCAGATAGTAACCTCTAAGGGTGAATGACTTAGCGGTTGTCTCGTATTGCTGTTAGGTGGAATCAAGGTGAGACATACGAGGGACAGCACATGGCAAGCGTACTCGACCGGTCCTCAATCGATGTAGCTACTGTCTTCCATTCGTCGGGGCATGACATAGGCCCCAGGCTAAGAGCAGTATGATCATCGTCGACTGCCCCTAGTCGGCCTTGTTCCCACCATGTCGTTACAGCGGGAGGCAAGCAACGTACTTGAGTATCGATGTCTAATCCATATCCGGGATCGAAGGCCACAAGGCTGGGTCCATTAAGTCGATAGTAGTTGCTGCAATCTGCCGATGGCGTGTATACAGTTGTGAGAGGAACGAAGGAGGTAACCGCGCCGTTACTAGTCACCGCCGGGTAGACTGTTGTCATGTCGTGTTCGTTTAAGTTCTTGGAGTTTATACTGATGGTCCAAATAATACATAGTCGATTTAGATGGGCTGAGCTGACTGTGGGCTTGAGGCACCATCTGGCGGCTTCGAACGGTATTATATAAGAGGCGTCCAGGTACCAATTCCTCCCTTACTTCACAAGCAGGGTACCACCCAACTCCCAACATGCAGACAGCAGAGGCATTGATTGGCTCGCAAGCTTCAACCAACACACAGACGCCATGAGAAAAAAACTTCATATTGACATAGCCGCCAGGAAATCTGTGTAACTACGTTGGTTGTGAGTTTCCTCCTATCATTGCTTTTCCTTTTAGATACCGAGAGCGCATCCTTTGTCCCAGCGCACTCTCAACTTGTCTCACTAGCTACGCCATTGCAGCATAGCTTCCTCCGACTCAACATTGCCTGGCCTCACTGGCAAACACAATTAGCATGGCGGCTCGGAAACAGAAACAGAAAGCGACTGCCCGTCGTAGTTTGCAACCTTCTCGCCCCTCTTCATCCTTGAAATCTTGGTTTGGACTATGGACCATACTGGTCTTGGCTCTTTCCTTTGTGTTAGCTCTGTTAGTTAGATGGGTGAATGACAATCCCATTGGAATTTACCATCATGCGGGGAGCTATGTGGACTGGGACAGCAGAAGAGAAAAAGTGAAGGACGCTTTCATTACCAGCTGGGACGCGTACTTTACCAATGCTTGGGGTTAGTCGATGATTGATGATTTAACTCTGGCGATACAATATTAATTTAGTATTGAACTAGGTTACGATAGATACCACCCCGTTTCCGAAAAGGGGTCCCAAATGAGTCCCGATGGGCTAGGATGGATCATCGTCGATAGCCTGGACACCATCATGCTCATGAATCTTACCGACCGTCTACCCGAGCCTCGCAAGTGGCTGCAGCGCAAACTAAGCTACGACCAAGATCAGGACGTAAACACATTCGAGATGACCATCCGCATGCTCGGGGGGCTATTGTCCGCGCACTACCTTACCACGAAGCTCCCCGACGCTGCATCTCGCAGAGACTCGATATACCTGGCCAAGGCAGTAGAACTCGCCGACAGATTGCTGCCGGCCTATGAGTCACGCTCGGGTATTCCCTATGCCAGTGTGCATCTATCCGAAGCGAAGGGTTTGGTATCCCACGCAGATGGGGGATCATCGTCTACGGCCGAGGCCGGGACACTACAACTCGAGATGAAGTATTTATCTTACCTAACAGGTAACGACACTTACTGGCGTAAAGCCGAGAGGGCGATGAAAGTACTTCACGACAACTATGCCAAAGATGGCCTTGTCCCTATTTTCGTCAACCCGGAATCGGGAAGGTTTACCTCGAGAGAAATCCGGCTCGGGAGTCGTGGTGATTCGTATTATGGTCTGAGTTCGCACTACACTTCAACCCAGAAAAATCGCTAATGTATCCAAGAATACCTACTCAAACAATTCCTGCAGACCTCTGGACAGGAGCCCGTTTATCTAGAAATGTGGGAAGAGGCCTTGGAAGGGATCCAAAAACACCTTATCACAACTACCAAATATTCAGGTCTCAAGTTCGTCGCCGAACTTCCCCAAGGAATTGGCGGACCGCTGTCACCTAAGATGGACCACCTCGTCTGCTTCCTGCCTGGACTGATCGCTATGGGTGCTACGCGGGGTCATACCCTATCCAAGGCGCGCACATGGCCTAGTTGGGACGACAAGAAGGAGGAACAAATCCAGCTCGCGCGCGATCTAATAAAGACATGCTGGGGAATGTATGCTGTGACTAAGACGGGGCTGGCGCCTGAGATTGCATGGTTTCATGCCAACGAGGAAGACCTACGCCCAACACCCGGCGATCGCCCTTTGGCGTCCACCAAGAACTCATTGGCATCGTGGAAGAAGGACTACATCGTCAAGCCATTGGACGCGCATAACTTGCAACGGCCGGAGACCGTAGAGAGTCTATTCATGATGTGGCGCGTCACCGAAGACCCCCTCTATCGTGAATGGGGATGGAAGATATTCAATGCGTTCGAGAAGCACACCAAGCTGAGCCAAAGGCAAGGCTATACTTCTGTGAACGATGTAAATGCCATCCCACCACCCCAGAGGGATAACATGGAGAGCTTTTGGTTGGTAAGTGGTGACAACATCTAAAATCAATCCAGTCTCACGTCCTTCCCCCCTTAAGATAAAAGCTTACATGATGGTTTCGCAGGCAGAAACTCTCAAGTATCTCTATCTTTTATTCAGTCCCAACGATTTCATTCCTCTTAACGAAGTCGTATTCAACACAGAGGCACATATTTTCCCTGTCATCAGTAAGGTAAAATGGCAGATGGGATGGAGTCGAAGTTGAGAGTGAGTCAACCTCGGCCTTGTTGGTGTTATTTGTAAGTAAGAGATATAACAATTCTTGCCCGTCGATTGTTGTAGAGACTAGGGTTATTGAAGAAGATGGATCTGGATATATTGCGAGTTATTGCTGTCAATTGGGGCGCATTGATATGAAGGGTATGTACGATATGGGAACAGGTATCATCTAAGCGGGACGAACACGGGGAGGAATGAGGAAGTCCTGGGATCTGAAATTATGTCAGCACAGGGAACAAGCAAGAAATCAAACCGGAAAATGATCATTGAAGCGAAGATAAATCGTGCTCTCAGCGAGTAGCAGTAATGCACCAAGATAAACAGAGACCACTTCACGTCAGATATTCGTTGGAATATAACGAAAACAAATTGGGTATCAATTGGTATTTTTTTACCTGAGAAGATCGACTTCCATCTGGATTGACACGTAGAATTGTCTAGGCGGCTACGTAAAAAACTCGATATGGAGTTTCATGCACACATCTGCAAGCATGCCGATTGGCCTTATCCATTCATCAATAGTCATGACCTTTTCCCGTGCCGTAGAACCCCAACGCCGTCAGAGGATGTCGTATCTAAATCTAAGCCTGTTGGTCGCTGAGGATATCCGAGTCACCGGCATCGATGACGGCCATGGTGGAGCATCGGAAAAGTTTACCGCAGGCAGTACCCAACTCGATCTGGATTCAAGGGAAAAAAGTAAGCCAACTGAATTACCCTCCAAAGCCTGGAAATGGCTTCTTCTCTGGGTAAGGTTGATGGACATGTTTCATGACCACCAACCGTATGAGATTTGTGTAGAATAGGAGAGGTCACATAGAAGATTTGAATCCTATCTTCTATGCGCAGAGTAGGAGATGTGTTTGCAACTTACATTGGTACCGGAGAAGTGGTGAACTGGGGCCTTGGACAACATGGAGTAGTACTCCAGCTCGGACTTGCGCAGGGGAGGAGTGTTGCCAGAGATGATGACAAGCTTGGCCTTGCCGGATCGCAGACTCTTGAGGGTAGACTTGTAGCCGAGAGTGACTGGAAAGAAGTACCATGTTAGCAAATGCAGGCCTCGATTGTTGAAATGCTTGGATATGGACAAATCGTACCCTTTCCGGACTTCATGACCAGGGCAAGTCGCGAGTTGATGCTGTTCGCATCCTTCTTGCTCTTCTTGGGTGCCATCTTGATTGATTGGAATTAATTGACTCCTCGTGGACAGTTGTTAGCGATTGTCGTGAATGGTTGGAAAAAAGTCAAGTCAGGATGCTGAAAATGCGCCTGTAGTAATATCTTCTTTAGAAAAAAAAGATAGTGGGGTGAGTGAAGGCGTGAACCGAAAATATGCCGTGGTCTGTGCATAGTGGTTTGAGCCCTAACCCCATTTTTCCTTCAGGCGAATATCCAATGATCGGGCCAATCAAATGCCCCGCCACTAACCCACTCAGTCAGCTTATGTGACTCGTTCCTGCTTTGAAATCAAACCTAGGAATTTCTCCGTGGCAGAAGATTCAAAGGGACCCCAGCCCTCAGACGTCTCCATCGACATCATCTTCCCCCAAACAACACCAAACCTATTCAATTACGACAACTCATCAGGAAATCATTCAAGATGGCGCGTCGTCCCGCAAGATGCTACCGATACTGCAAGAACAAGGTAAGCTCGAATCTACCATAATAATATCACCGATTTCAGTAAATGCGATCCATGTCCGAAATTCGTTGCCTGGAAAATTGATTTGCGACCGCTTCCTGACGACTCTAATGGAAATCGCATCGACCTCTCCTATCATGATGAAAAAAAATCAGACACCATATTTATATACCAAATGATGTAAATGATGTATACTAATATTTAATTCTTTCAGCCGTATCCCAAGTCCCGGTTCAACCGTGGTGTCCCCGACCCTAAGATCCGTATCTTCGATCTTGGCCGAAAGCGTGCTGGTGTCGATGACTTCCCTCTCTGCATCCACCTCGTCTCCAACGAGTACGAGCAGTTGAGCTCCGAGGCTCTTGAAGCTGCCCGTATCTGCGCCAACAAGTACCTCGTCAAGACCGCCGGAAAGGAAGGTTTCCACATGCGTGTTCGCGCCCACCCCTACCACGTCGTCCGTATCAACAAGATGTTGTCTTGCGCCGGTGCCGATAGACTGCAGACTGGAATGCGTGGTGCTTGGGGAAAGCCCAACGGAACTGTTGCCCGTGTCAACATCGGCCAGATCATCCTGTCTGTCCGAACTCGTGACTCTAGTAAGTCTCAAAATCTGTAGGGGGAACTCGTCATCAAGATATACTAACCTAATAATTTAGACCGTGGCTTCGCTCTTGAGGCTCTCCGACGATCGCAGTACAAGTTCCCCGGCCGACAAAAGATCATCGTCTCCAAGAACTGGGGCTTCACTCCTCTCCGCCGCGATGAGTACCTCGAGAAGAAGGCTGCTGGCCGCGTCAAGGTGGATGGTGCTTACGTTCAGTTCCTTACCAACCACGGTAACCTTAAGCAGAACATCAAGCGTTTCCCCGAGGCCTTCTCTGCTGAGGCTTAAGTGGTTAGTTCTGGGCGAGGAAGCAAATCTGGTTTGAGGGGAACAGGCGTATAATGGGTTACCATAGCACTGCTACATGACAGTCAATTCGGATTCTGCATTTACACCATACATCATTGCTTTGACGACGTTAGTTCCGGAGCCCTCGTTGATATGAATATTGTGACATTCTTTATACCTATTTTGCTTTACCTCAACTTGCCGTATTGTAGACAGCCCTAGATATTGCTCTTGATAGCTATGAAGCTTCTAGGACGCGCTAGCAGTCCACGTGAAGTAGAAAGAGCTAAATTCCCAATACATGGAGGCTACCTTCGGTTTTAATATAACTAGGTACCTAAGATCATCTAACCTACACGATAGGTTGACATGCGGTTTAGACAGTTCTTCCGGCTCAGATCTCCGGGCTTGCTAGTCATGAACAAGGGACAAAGCTGCACTACATGAGACTGGCTTATGTCATGGTACGCCACGAGGGGAGGGGGACGAGTTCCAGTAATTGCGATCTAAGGAACAACAGCGTCTCAGATCTACCATGCGCAAATACGTCTTGCCACAGCAAACGCCTCACCGCCACCTCCCTTACCTTGATTTCCTATTGTGGTTGGATCTACTAGCCGCCCGATCGATTTAAAGACATGTTTGCATGAGAGTTGAGTATTGTTGCCCCATGCTAACCAATGGATGTAAGATCGAACTCATCCGCCACTGTTTCCATCTGGGTCCATAGGTACATAAAATATCTTGCGCAGCTCCTGGACATAGCGAATACATATGTATTGGGCGATGTCCGATGTTTGATACCTATTACATTCATTATTCTCTTGACCGGTTTGAGCAGTTCGGATTTTGCCCATAACAGCTAGGAAAACTGACTAATTAGAGATGACGTACAGACACTATTCCAACATATAGATCAGAATGTCTTAAATTAGCAGGAGAGGCAAGAATCACTAACAAAGAAAAATGTATTATTAAGAACAGGTGAATATGATTATGCAGAGACAGGAAAGAATGAAATTAGCAACAGCACGTATGATATAACACGAGAACCGTAACTTCCGCCTATAGCTTATCTAAGATCCTACTCCTCTGATAGTAAGAGTTAATGGATACAATTGATTAGTATCACTAAACCGTCTTCTATTTCGGGGAAAGGCTAACTAATCCACCTTTGTTCTTGAAATTGACTCAAAGCTGACACGGCCGGTTGAATGACATCCTTCCGAATGCCAGATAGCGTCTTTTATTATTAGATATCAGGTGTTTTGTAATATGGACGTCGTATCGTACCAGCATCAGAGGCGCATCAGAGACGAGGAGGGGCAGGCCTGGATCGTCAACTCCTACAGTAAGTACTTGTGCGATAAGCGATTGCATTATCAAGAACCCCCACTACGATAGCTACCTCAGAGTTAGGCCAGCAGGGCCAGCAGGGCCGGTCGGGCTCAGACAACAGCCCGGTAAGGCCCGTAGCCTGCCACCCAGCCACCGGAGCGGTATATTAGGTACGTACCTGTACTTGTCCAAGTCTCGAGACCTGACCACCTGCGATTCATCAAAGAGCCCGGAATGAGGTAATGGAGGCTCGAGAGGTATCCAACGTGACCCGAGCTAGTTTCCTTTTAACTATCTTTCTAGCTTCAAACCACCTCGAGGTTTGTCGGCAAATCTACCTAGCTCTTGACTCTTGTGGCATCATATTTGCCTAACTAACCGCTAGTTCATGCCGTTGGGAGCCGGATTGGATGATCCAATTGGCGGTGGCTTGGTGGTCGATGCTGTGATACGTGGATAGTGGGTATAAGCCTGGTGTAAACCTTTGCTCCAATTGCGACAACCACCAACGTCCCACGTCCCACGCGACTTAGGATCATCGACTGGTCCCTCACACACAGTCTTACCGCCGCCAATCGGACAGGTCACACCCTGCATCCCGCTCTGGCTTTCCCATGATTCCCATCCCAAATTCCCCAAACCAGTTGACGCAGCCCCCCTATCACTGCCATATCAGAGATTACAGGACCTGCCTCCAAATACGTGTAACCATCTCCTTATCCAGGAACCTTTGGCCCCTCAGCTGCGCATGGTCAGCTTCAATCTGACTTGTTCTTCACGTATGCAACCAAACCCAAGTAGCCTTACTCGAGACGCAGTCAGCACTTGGATATAATTAATACCATCTTCATCCTAAGACGAGGACAATTCTTTCATTTTTCCTCTTTGCTTATACTATTGAGATTTGACTACGTCAGTCTACCTTACAGAATACGGCCGAGCATCATCCCAACTTGGTCGTGTGTTATTTAACAACTCCCGCTGGGATTCCCCAGTCGGGCAGCTTTCATCATACATCGTAAATAACCATCATCCATACCAACAATCAATTACTACAACATGGCGTTCCATCAACCTACTCGCCTAACCACGCAGCGAGTCTTCCGACCCACCGAAGACGATGAGTCGCAGCATAGTCCGCAACCAATCTCTCAAGATGTCCAAGATTCGCAAACTTGGGTGCTCTTCCCCCCCGCCACCGATGCTGGTACTACTTCGTCCTACTTAACCTCGACTCGCAAAACCAACGTCACCCCCGGCCGTTCTCGGCTGAGCGAGATCGGCAGCCTTAACACGGCAGCGCGTTCCGAGGTTAGCGCTCTGCAGCCACAATCCGCGAGCGTCGTCGATATAGCAGATGACGATGACGAGGACGATGCTGAGCTGGACAGTTTGGATAGTCATCTTCCAGATTTCCGCTCTGCGCCTCACCTCCATGACCCATCGCATACCCATCCTCATGCTACGCCTGTCGTTCCCGCCCACGATGGCCTCGGTTCGTTTCGTTTGGAGCAGGAAATGGGAGCCGATATGCAAGACCGGCTCTACGCATTCGAACAGCACAACCCTCGTCGTGTGAGAAGACGCGAAAGCCTGGACCTGGCCCAAATGGATATTGAAGATGAAAGGACTCAGGAAATAGATAAGATACGGAGAATAGAGGCTTGGCGTTTGGAACAGAGTCGCTATCTTCTGGAGGAGATACAGAAAGAAACCCGGAGACGGCGACAATCTGCCGTAAGCCTTTCAGTACCCAACCAGGTGGAGGAGAAAGCTGCGGATCTGGCGTCAATGAGCGGGGTGGGCGAATCATCGGATGATAAGGATCAAGGACAAGATTGGCATGATCACGACGAAAGCGACCTGGAGTCAAATAACGAAGGAATCTGGGGACGAATTACGCGGAAGGTCATCCGTGACCTGATGGGGATTGATGATAAGCTACTTTGTGTGCTCTTTGGTGAAGCACTTCCTGATGAGGAGGAGCTCTCTTCAACGCCAAAGGCATCAGCCATGCCCGTGCCGCAGCAGCACGAGAATGCTGCTATGGAAACCGCGACGGATTCAGGATGGCAGCTTAAGATGCTGGAGCGAGTAGCTAAGGAGCTCGGCTTTTTTATCCACCGGCTCTCTGAACACCCCGGGGCTTTCTCGACTTTTAGTCGAGTACAGCAGATGCCCATTCCATACGCTGGCCTACCACCTATACCGGAAAGCGCCAATGATACTACAATCAACGCACATTCAAACGAGGCACCCATGACTATACCCGAATTCCAACCCACAATCGGTGTCCAGACACAACCGATCGACGTACCTCACCCCTCGCAAGCTCATAGTTCCAGCCAAGTCAAGCCACAGCTGCAATCAGAAAATTCGGGCGGCGCTTTCACTCAGGACGAATGGGAACAAGACCTCGATGTTAGGCTCGTATTTCGATACCTTCGGTCACGCTTTTTGTCGCGATCAAGTAGTGGTAGCGGGGTATCTGGGAATCCCACACTTGCGTCGTCAAGCACGCAAGATGTAGCCGCTAAGGTGGCACGGATTCGTCAACACCACCCGCTAATGACAAGGCCACGACCTGTGGAAAGGCGTATATCTAAGGCAACCATGCCTTCAAGTCCTGTGTTGTTCAAGCACGCGTCCAGCTGCGCTAGCCAGAGCACGCGGAGATCGGTGAGGAGAAGTAGCGCGTCGTCATCCCGACATTATTGGGACATCGGCGGTTCTGTCGGTACCGGTTCTATGATTGCAACGACCGGGCCTATGGGAAGCTGGGGCGAGATTTAATGTGATGAGATCTTCGGTCCGATCTGAATGAACAATGAAATGAATGCATGTATATTATTAGGTCTGGGGTCTGAGCATGGCGGTCTGGTCGGTCTAACTCATCTATTTTGCATTTACATAACATACCATAAACTCCATATACCATATTTATTTAACCATAACATACCCATCTCACTGGAAGTACAAGAAAAAAAAAGCCCGATTCTTCGCAGGCAGGCGATAGCTTCATACCCCATTGACCAATCAAGTATCAATTGAGTCACCCTTGCTGATGTCGATAGACCTTCGACAAGGCCCCCTAGAAAAGTGACTCCGAAATGTACGAAACAGGTTCGACGTCAGATTGTCTGCCTACCGGGATGGGGGTACCTCGCTTGCAATCTGGCAGGGCGGACGTGTGATAGAGATGCCTAAAGCCTAGGCTTACACCGATTGCATGGACTTCAACCAAACATGCCCTGGATTCGACTTTTCGTGAGGCGGTCGGTTATGGAAAAAATATCCCATAAGTAACGAACTGTGACCGAACTCGAGTTTATATATACAAATTTGGTGGTGGATTTAGAGCAGGAACTCAAGTCGATACCTTGGCCGACCCTTGCCAATGCATTTGTCTTAACAGGGATCTCCAGTTCTTGACGTCCAATGAGCGGCGTCCCGCTTCACCCAACGCGAGACCTTCGCGCTTCTACTGGCAAGTCTTATTCGCTCCCTTCCTTTTTTGGTGGACGCGTTAAGTGGGAAAGATGGTCTGCCGTAACCTATCACAGTCCTCGGAAGCGTACCACCAAACCACCAGTTCCGCTCCCTTCAGACCCCACGACAATGTTGCCTTGGGATTGCCTGGCTCCTCCATCTTCATCTGTATCTTTTCCGTTCCATCGACAGTCCACGGGTCACGCAACGGGAGTTCTCTCCATATCCCTGTAGCCTTGAGCAGTGTCGAGTCATAATCCGTACTCGTTTCACTGCATCTGACCTACACTACATAGCCCACACCCTGCTGGATCCTCTTCTCCACGCTATTCGCAACCCGCAGGAGTGTCGTCTACACCCCACCATCAGCTTTGGGCCAATCCCACTTGGACGCCTCACTCTGGCTTCTTCAACTTCCCATCCTCGAATTTGTCGTTCGCATTGCGTACGAAATTGTACTCGTGCTTTCAGCTGCGGTCTCTTGTACATAAATTGCTGTCCCCCCTCCTTAGAAACAGCCGTCCTCTTTCCTAGTATTCCTTGTGGTTAGTAATTTACCCAAGGATTTTTTGGATTTCACAGGTCGCGATACCATCCGGAGCTCAGACTGATAACGAGAGTAGTGCCATGTACTAGATATTCCGGATCGCGGCCCAGCGGTGTCTGGTAGGGGGTCGCCTGGGGATTTCATCAGCATCTTCTCCATCGCTTTCGATAATAAATAGAGATCCGTCCCCCCATCCATATCTCCGCCGCTCCATCTTCTTCAAACCTCCAATGCTCTGGACCGAAGTGCGACCAGCCCAATGGCAGGATCCATCCCCGACTTTCCGTTTCCAGACACCTCGCTTTTTAACATATATAACGATGCGCCGATAACTACGAGCGCGCCGAATCTCCCTAGCGGACAATGCAACTTCGTGGATCTCTCCCATGGTGCCAATGGACCCAAGTGCGGATGCCGTCGATTCTGGAGCCGGCCCTCATTACCAACCAGAGGCAGCCTAGGAGGCGCCTCGCCTGGATTTGCCAATGGATTCCCGAATGGAAATGCTGGCGGCTTAGCAGACGAAGCTTGGTGCATGTGTTCCCATCATGCTTGCTTCCATGATGATATGCGCGATAGCCAGCCGCCCGTCGCGATCGCAACCAATACCGAAGTTGTCAACAATGGCCAGGAAAATGAGCGGCCCAGAGCCAGCAGGGAGCCTCTTACACCGATGGTGACGGATTTACCTTTCAAACTGCCAACGCCGATGGAACCCAATATGGACTTTTATACGTTTAATGATGCCGCGTCTTACACTAACATTTTGGCGGAGCAGGAGAATGCGCCGCGAAGTGAGGTCGCGGCGCCTCCACCAGAACCATCCATCCCGGACACTATGGGCTGGACCAACTTCATCCGATCTCAACCGGATGAAACATCTTTCCTTCCTCCAATACCAAGCCAGTGCCTGATGTCTTCTCAGCCGAGCTCCACCACGTCGTCCGCCAGGATGGCATACCTTCGGCCATTTTCCGGGAAGGGACTGGATACACTCAGTGGTGTCAAATCCAAGCTAGGCGAGCCGCCTCTGGAACAAGATGATGAGATTCCATTGGAGGATACCGCTGAACCCAGCGTCGACCAGTCTATGGATGATGGACAGACAGTAGCAAACACACCAAGGTCCTGTAGACATGGAGATGCGACCGAGGGGCAACTATGGTCTCCTCCATCCATTAATCGAGATGCATTCAGGCAGCTGACCGACAACGTTCAGGGACATGAACGGCGGTTAGACCGACTCGAGAATCCCTCGGTCTCGGTTGTCGGCCATGATGCCTGTGATGAGAAATATGACCACGCCGATCTCAGAATAACTGAGCTTGAGTCGCGCGTGGATGAGGTTGAAAAGATGATTCATGATAGTAACAGCCAGGCCTCAAGTCGTCGCATCCGCTGCCCTGGCATAAACGAGTCGATGAATAGCGCCGCGTCCGTTACTACCGAAGGAAGCGAGTATACAGTAAGCCGCGCTGACCTCTACAGCGAACTCCAAGCTTTGAAGTCGCAACTCAGTCAGCTACAAGGTCTTTCATCCTTCCCATCTCCTACTCGTCCCTGGGAAGTCGAGGTCATCTTCCTACCCTTCCCATTGAAGAACGTATGGATAGAGCCCCACAAGCTTGCGAGCCAGCGTCTTGCCAGCGGCGGACTTGCCGAGCCTGATCAGTGGACCCAACTACCTAACAGTGCTTCCACGTTAGATTTCCATTCGCCTGATCTCGGCGACTGGGCAGGGCCTGAGCTTGAGTCGGAATGGCTACTCCCTCGGGCATGTGCCGAAAAGCGCACCATCGAACAACGCCTCATGAGTCGTGGTCTCGTTAAAAAGGTTGCTATCTACGGCCCCGACGCCCGAAGCGTCCAGCAAGCTATGGCCGACGCATTCGGTACTTTATTCCGCACCTTCTCTCGCATGCAAGCCAACGTCCATCACGGATCAACTCAACACCACCGCGTCGCCAAGTTCCTTGGGCTCCAGTCGCCGTGGGTACCTCTTCGTAAAGTCCACAAAGACTCAAGGCTCCGTTTCCTATCACCGGCCGAGTTAGTTACGCCGGTGACGTGGGATGTGCCATTCCTACGCTCAAGCGTGGTGATGAAGGCGACTGGTGTTCAACGTCTCTTCATCACCCACCCTGAGGCATACCTTCAAGACCAAGATGCGTATGATAATGGGTGGAACTGGCAACGCCTGCGCGAACTTAGCCGAGTCTACGCAGATTCTCAAAGCAGCCTGGAGGTGCCCGAAGCGGATGCTCTGGAGGACTGCTGGGGATGGAATGATACACTTGACGAGCATCCTGTCGGCACTCCTCGTACATCCCAGTCCCTAAGCCTCCGACAGGCAGCACAGCGCAACTGGCGTCTAGCATCGTCACCTTCCCAAGTCCTGCTCGCCGGGAGATCGCCTTCTCTTGGAGCAAACCGTGCCGCTTCCCGCGCTGCCTCCCGCGCCAAGTCTCCCGCCGTACTCAGGGAACGCAAAACCTCGAGGCCGCCTCAAATCCGCACGTCGTCTATGCCTCCTATCACAGTACCCATCTCATCTCCGGCCCAAGCAAAGCGGCGTGTCACGTCATACGTCCAAGCTTACGAGCGCCGTTATTCGCCACAGGTGATTCGCGGCGTATCCCCAGCACTCATGCACGCCGCCGCAGCAATTGCGAAACGCCGCAGCTCACGCTCTCCGTCCGTCCGCCTGCGGGGCGCTCCGGGCTGGACGTCGCAGAGCCCGGCGCCATTCTATATGACGCCCCACAGTAATGCGCCATACTTCGACGCGCGGTCCGGTCGCGGCATGGGCATCATCGATGACGCTAGCGAGAGCGGTAGCGGCACGGACCGCGAGGGCGAGGGACGTGAAGAAGACGACATGGAGGAAGACGAAAACGAAGATGATGATAACGATAACGACAACTCGGAGTACAACAACAGCCCGATGCTCGACTTCGCGCACCCGGAGACCCAAGACTCACAACAGGAGTCCTGGCAAGACGGTCAATTACCTGGAGGACCCGAGGACGAGCCGTGGCCCGGGATCGAGGACGCGGAGAACCGCGACCCGGACGGGGATATTATCGATATTCATGTTGATGACGACGTGAGCATGAGTAATAGCGGTAGTGGTAGCGAAGATGACGAAGAAGACGACTTCGCGGACGGCAGTCAAAGGTCTAGCGTACCCAGCGAGTACCCCAGCACGCAGCGCGCGTGGACGGGCGCTGAAGAGGAGGACGTGTTTCGCGTCTATGAGGACGGCGGGCTGGCTGGCGAGGGCGGCGTTGGGGGGTGAAAAGGCGTGCTTGTTGTTCCTTAGATTGGCATTGGTATGGGTGTATTTGGGTTTCCTGGTGCTTAACCGGGATGGAATGGAATGGGTGGCTGTTCCTGACGTGTCATGATATACGATACGGTGTAGAGAGCTTGCCAGGAGGATGGATGGGTCGGTGTGATGACGGTTATCTGACGTACAGGGAAGGGAAGGGAAGGGAATCGGCGTTTTTAAAGGGTTGCATGGGATGTATAGCGTTTGCTTCAAGCGGTTGATTGATATTTTGGACATACAGGCGGGGTGAGGGATCTCTTGCTATATGGCCTTCGAGCCTCTTTGATTATTTTTCTTTTCCGAGTTTAAAACACCACCTACCTCCTATCCTAGATATTCGAGAGACGTCTTTTGCTATGTTGTTTTCTTATTGGTCTGTTGAAGAAGAAGCTCCTTTTGAGGTATGATTGCTACGAGGGTGATGCGATATGATGAGATGAGAGAATGGCGTTGGATATCACACACCAGCGGCTGCAGACTTCAATTTTCACAAGACCTGTTGCTGGATAGTCAGTCAGATTCACCACTCTTACAAGAACGAGACTAGAGCAGGGGCGGGTTAGATAAAAAGATACGATATGGGCCGAAAATCATAACTCCACTCAACTCATTGTATAATCAATACTACCTTCGGTATTTAATATCTACGAAGTCGAATAGGGAGTTTGTTGTTCCTCGGGAATTAGCAGACCTTGTGTTAAGTGTGCTCTATATTAGTGTGCTTTATGTTAAGCGTGCCTCGTCGGAAGACCTCGGCGCCTCGCATTGACAGATAGCCGACTGCTGCCTAGTCCGATCTCCGATGAAACTCTTGCTTTTTATACTAATTTCTCCATTTCAACTGTGTGCAAACTACATAAATCCATGTGCATATCTATGGACCTCAAGTTCATGTGCAAGTAACACCTCTGTTTTGTTCACAGTCTCTTCAGCTTCAATCATGCCGCTGTTACCGTCTACCAGCTCCAACAGTCGTTTCTTATTAGGGGCATCTGAGCGCGCGATAAGCCCCCTGAGCGAAACCCCAAAGCTTTCTCCAGAATCCTCGTACTCCCGATCCTCCATGTGGCTCGGCGCGCGTCTAAAACGCTTTCGGTCCGGCCTCTCGGAATCCACCAGTGTAAGTCCAGACCTAAACAACCCCTTAAATCTCCCGTTTATGTAAATGGATATATAGGACTCATGGTCATTGGGGAATCGTCCAGGGTCTCGTCTCCGGGACTCAGTGTCGACGTACATAGTTGGGCATAAGTGCGAGGCGTGGTAATGGCAGCCTAATTTGCATTCGAAGCGTATGCGAGGATTGACACCTTCACGCAGCCAAAGCTCGGTAATAGCCCAGTCGCGACTGCTTGGACGTATGCTTGTAAATAAGAACCGTACATAATCGAACCAGGATTCGGTAAGGTAGTGCCCGTGCTTAGAAACATGTGCTTTATAGGGCAAGTCATTACCGATGAGTCCGATATTGAGGAAGGCCGTTAAAAAGGCATCCTCTTTTTTGCAACCAATTGAGGACGGCGGATCTTCAAATATTGAATCACGCTTTTTTCCTATGCAGGTCGACAACAGGATGGACGCCAATTGCCCCCTCCTTGGTATATCTTCCAACCTCTTTACTATCCAAGGTAGCGCTTCGACATACTCTTTAGAAATCGCAAAAACTAGGAACGAGAAATAACCGCGGGGAGAATTCTCCCTGTTGATCCAGGAGCCTAACATCTGCAGGTTATCTTCTGGAGGTTCCGTGAACTTCTGCCAGTCCCCCTCCGAAGGCTTCGAGTTTCCATATTGAACGGTCAAGCATATGTCTTCCACGTGGCCCAGCTGTTGCAGGATCGATGGGTCTTCAAATAAGTCATGATCTTTGAGAAACCTAAGAAGTTCTCCAAGCCTACTTTTCAGATATTTGAAGCCCACTTGCCTGTTACTGTGGTCTTCCAATGGGTTAAAAATACTGATGAACTCGCTTAGAGTAATCTGGCACATCCAATTGCCGAGCTCTATCTGAGATATGCCATGTTCAGTTATTTTAGCTTCAAGACATTCCTGCAGAACTTCAACAATAGAGCGGTGAGTAAAAGTAAGGAACGTAATTTCAAATGGGAAAGGGTAGATAGACCCTTGTACCAGACCGTTGAAACGAGCAGTAATCTCTTCTGCGGCAAGTGTCCGCCAGTCTATTTTATAGAAGGCAAGACTGGAGTTCTCGTAGTCGGATTGATGGCTTGGGAGTGTAGCACCGACCCGATCCAGCCTGTCGGACAAATACGATGCGCCCTGAAGAGAAACACATATATCATTCGAAGTGGATTCGATCCGATGCATGAAAGAAAGCAGAATATATGCTTCGCGTTGGTAGAGAGGGAGTATCGAATCGAACATGTGCTTTATAAATTCGGTAAGCGGCCTAGGCTGAGAGTCAACATGCCTCCATATGTTGTGTATATTGCAATCGGCGCTCAAGCATTTTCGCACCTGTACCATCACTAGCCGGACCCAGAGGAATACGCCATCCGACACGTTGACGATGTGTTTTACTAGGCAGCCCAGTTTGCAAGAATGAAGCCAGCCGTAATCCTTATTATGAAGTCTCGGTGTTACCCTCTGACAATATTCTTTGAGTTGTGGGAATCGCGGATGTGACTTAAGGCGCTCGGTAACATATGTCTTGATATCCTTCCTAGTAAGGTCCTGCAATCTTATTTTCTGGTGGCGTTCCATGGCGATAAATGCCTCGTACTCCCTGCTAGAGACACATATTTTGACCCTGCCCTCGGAATGTGAAGGCCAAGTTTGGATGAGTCGCACCAGGTCATGGTGGTCCTCGGTATTCCTTTCTTCGTCGAATTCATCCAGACCATCTATAAGGAGGAATACTTTATATTCATAGAGAGTCTGGGGACTTTTTAATAGGAGATCGAATGCCTGTGATAGCTGCTTGTAGCTTATACAATCTCCCACAGGCTCAGGGGCTAGCGTGTCCACGAGACCAGGAGCCTGCTCTAGCATGGAGCTCATTAAAGAGGACTTAAAGCCCCGGAGTCCACTCTGACCAGGTTCCGGCTTCCAGAAGAAGTATTTCATGCAAAGGAGCTTTGAGTCTCCAGCCCATTCCTTGAGCATCTCCTTCGTTATGTTGTGGTCCCAGATGAGCTTCATTAAAGTGGATTTACCTGAGCCAGGCTTCCCAAGAACATGAAATATGCCCTTTCCGTCACGTAACCAGTCGACAAACGTCAGTTCGATATGTCGCTCCAGGTTGAAGAGCTTTTTGGGCTCAAGTAGAACCCAGTCGAAGGTACCTGTAGAGGCCTCAAATACATCGTCATATCTCGGATTCGAGTTCCTTCCATTGTCATCGGACAACACCTGTAAAATGGCGTGGAGTTTTCGAGCCTTTTGCGCCTCGTGGCAGAGGTTCAACGTTTGCTGCAGCTGGTCAGACACGTCGTTCAATGTGCCAAGCTTCAGTTGGAAAGCTCCAAGCTCTTTTCTTAGCTTGTCATTCTCAACACGTTCTTGATCGAGTGTTTTTTGAACATTGTTGATTTGTGACCTGTTATTGGTATTAGCTCATAGGTATATATACGGTCATGAAATGTAATGATATTCGTCAAGAACTCGGTCTAAAATATGTAGACCTCCATAAATTTGGGATTATGATGCGTACCTTGCGGATAGTGTGAGGGCTAGGTGAAGTGTCTGGCGGCCTTTTTCCAAGTTGGCTTGGTGGGCCCATAGACGCTTCTCATGGCGAATGGATTTCGCCACTCCTTTAATTGTACCTATCACCGAGCGCGGGGCTTTTGACCTACACTCCTCCAGCAGGACAATGATATCCGAAGCAATGTCTTTGCACTTATTGGCCACGTCTTGTATATGGACCTCTTCGTTTCTTAGCCCATTAAGGTCCGCTTGGCTGCTCCGAACCTCGTCAAGGATGGCGGCCAACTCATTCGTACAATCAAGCAATTGCCGATGTTCTTCTGGCAGCCCTACAGTTGATTCGTAGGTTTCTTTGGCCTTCTTGAGGCACTTGTACGCTCTTTCGGTTAGATCGAGAACATTGCAGAGCAGAGCGACGGTCGCTATTGGATCCATGATAGATTCTGACTTTGATTAGACCTCAATAAAGGTACTGTTAAGGTTATTCGTGCTTCGCGAGAAAATGCAATCTTTAAGTAGGGCTCATATGAGCCTGCTCAGCCACACCCAAGTGCAGGCCACCAATGGGACTCTTACATCTGTACCAATAATCGAACCTCATAGTGTCGTTACATTGAGGGGGAAATGCGCACTGCCCTGGAAGGCAGATATGGCTGCCGCTTTTGCCTCGTGCAATTGCAAGGCCATCACCGGGCGGTACAGTAACCCAGAGTTTACGTAACCAGGTTCTCCGTTGGATGTCCCTATTCGCAGGCTTAAAGATGCGCGACTCGGCGGAGGGCTGTCGCACGCACCCCTAAGGCCAACCCGAACTCCTCCAGGCCAGGCTCTCCAGCTCTCAGCCACCTAGGACACCAGATGCCAGGCCAGGCTCTCAAGTGCCAGGCCAGGCTATCAGGTGTAAGATTAGGTCACACAAGAAATCCAGAAGAGGAAATATAGGTATGCTAGCTACCTGTATAAGGGAATTTTTGAACCCTCCGTAAACTCCGGGCATTGGCCTCTTCGACTCTTCGTCTTTCAGGCTGATTCGAAGGCTAACCTGCAGTAACTATGCTATGTGCGAAGGGAATTACTTTTTCAGGTTCATTAGCATTTGAACCCCAAACCTTCCGACTCCTTTTTGAGATCAACGAAAGTAATTGGTATTTTCGTGCATGCCCGCAGGATAACGCCGCTTGAAGCGAGCTTCAGCAGCAAGTGCAGCAATGGCGCCTATCGCTATCGATATCCCTTGCAGCCAAGGTACAATGTATATAAGGCGGGGTAAATTTGTTGGTACTCCTGTCTTTTTCGTGTTTACCACGTCGTTGAGCAGTGATGAAGGAAGTTGTCAATTCCCTTCAAGCGCCCTGGGTAGCTGGGGAGCTGTAGCACACGCGAAAGAAGAGTCAAACTGCAATTGCAAGCAACTACCTAATCCTAGTTTAGGTTGCCTAGGGTAAATATTGCATCTCGGAATCATACGTCATGATTAGGTAGGTAGGTAGGGCTTCTGTTAAACAACCTCAACGACTTCCGAAGAAAAGACTCATTCCTCCATCAGCTACCAAGCCACAGCCTGTTATGTAACTAGACATAGGGCTACACAAGAAGAGCGCTATGTCGGCAATCTCCTCGGCTGAAGCTAGACGTCCCATGGGAATTCCGGACAAGATAGTTTGTTCCAGCCCCGCCACGACTTCTGTCGCTCGACGGACCATGGCGGTGTCTACATAGGACGGGCAGACGCAATTTACACGGATACCGTGACTAACATTTTCAACAGCTGTTGTCTCTTGCTTCAGTCTTCAGGCACATGCGGAAGTATGGGGTTGTGACAGACTTACCCGCCGTAGTGCTGATTCCCATCACTGCGTGTTTCGAGGTCACGTATTGGACCATGCCAGGCAGGGCCTTGTATGACAGGAGGGAGGCCATATTCACGAGGCATCCGCGAGTTGTACCACGCTCAGGAGATGTGGAGTGTATCTGTTTGAGCTCTTGGGCCCTCATGGCGGCCAAGACATTGCTCGTGACTAGGAACGTGCCCTGGACGTTCACCTCGAGGAGATGCTTGAAGTCGGCAAAGTCGGCGCTTGACAGTTCGTCGAATGTCCCCCCAGGTATCTACACGATGATTATAGCGTTAGGCACGTATGCACACATGAGCAATGTAATCGACTTACAGCAGCGCAATGAATACAGTAGTCCATGCGACCGAAGGAATCCACCATATAAGCCACAGCATGCTTCACAGACTCTTCGATAGTCACGTCTAGGTGGACTGCTAGAGCCCTGAAAGCGGGATTGATGGCAATATCTTGGGCCTCAGAGCCTGCTGTTTTAGCACCCTCCAAGTTTATATCCGCTACCATAATACCCCGAGCGCCTGCTCTGGCCAGAGCCCGGCAGGTCGCATTACCGATACCGCTAGCTAAAAGATCTTAGTGAAGGAGAATTCAATACGTTAGTGAGTGGTACACTTACCTCCTCCAGTAACTAGAGCAAAACCGGTGATGTCCATGCTTGTATGATGTAAGATGAAGTTAGATTGCTAGGTAGGGATGATTGACCATAGGATCAAGATATTTAAAAGATGTAGCCGTGAATAGATAAAGGAGGAGAGCAGCTGTCTGCCAAGATATCACAACCAACAGGATACCTTACCTAACGTACTGGGTACCTACCTGGTACCTGGGTCCCTCCTATACGAGGCTTAGGTACGCACTGTTGGCCCGGCACGTTAGGTAAAGGTCTGGTTACACAATGGTAGTTTGCGGGCCCGGGCAAGTGGTGCTATTCCGGCTATCCTCCGAAAGTCCTAGCCCCTTACGCAGCTTGCGGCGCTGCAACGCATCAAACCAACCGCCGTCGCTATAAAGGATATAATAAGAACTTCAGGAACAGGCCCAACAGTCTGAAATATAAGAATAGAAAAACGAAAAAATAATTGACGTGCTTAAGTATTTTAGCCTCCTTAATAGTTCCATCCATCAGGCCACTTTTACCATTACTACCTCACAGTCTCCAATCGGATGGCTTGTATCCTGGATCGTAAAGTGCCTCAGCATTTCTAGTAAGCAAGCCCTCCATGTCCTCGTACTCATCCGGCAGGCCATATAGCCAACGCAAATACCCCCTCCCGATGACTGCCTCGAACTGCTGCCTCTCCTGGATCTTGTCTGGACTAGGCGGTCGAAAACCGAGACCCCGATCACCCACTGACTCATGGGAACCTCTTACCGCAATGCATTGAACGCTGAAGTTGCCATTGGTAAGCTCTTGCGTAATTTCGAGTTCTTTTTGTTCTGTCGTGATGAAGGGATTGACCCGATTGAGAAATTCGCCCAACCACCTCGAAGATATCATGAAAATGGAAGTAGACTCGGTTTGGAAATATATTTGGCTTCCTGGATGTGGGTAGAAACATGTACTGTTATGTGCTCTAATAAGAGGGCTGAAGTAGAATGGCAAGTCCCAATTAATTCCGTAATACTCGAACTCCGAAAAGCAGATGGAGAACGCGGATTGAAAATAACGACTCTCTTCAGTCAAGTGCTGAATGCTAGCTATAATGAAGGCATAGAATGCAGTTATTGACATGGCTTTAAGGTTGAAATTGTTTATCCTAAAGTCTGCGTTCGGGTCCGCACCATTACACATCAACCACCTTATAGTATCTTTGAAACGCTTAGTAGATTGCTTAGCATGGTTGCTAACATGTGCCTTTATTTTGGCGACTTGGAGCTCAATGAGCAATGGAACCGAGAAGCAAATATCCTCAAGACAGCGGTAGTTACCTGACAAGCATGTCTGGAGCAAAATCCAGGATTTTTCTTGAGGAGAAAGTAACTCAAAGGCTTGACTTTGTTCGGATAGAAACCCAGTACTGCTGAGTTTAGCAGCTGTTTCTAGGAAGTGAAAATTCGTATACACTGCTGGGTTTCGTGGCTGTAATAGAGTTTTAAGGTTTAAGAATTCCTCTGTTTCCTCCTGAGGTGTCATATAACCTCCCATTACAAAGCCAAAGATCAGATGCATATAGTAAGAAGGAAACCATTTGTTCGCATTGAAATAGAAAAACATTTGTTTTGTAGTCTTAAGGGTACGGAGCAACCTCTCCCTGGTCGAGCCACGATCAGCTAAAAGAATATCATGGCCTGCCTTTGTATCAAGGAGGAATTCTCGGGCAGATCGATGTATGAACTGAACTCCGTGAAGGAGTAGTAGCGAATCCGTTGAAGAGTTGTCATTTTGAAATTTTCTCTTATCTATCTCGAGTAGACCTGCGCTCCTGGCAGAGAGCCATTTCTCGTATTCCTTGAAAACTCCTGTTGCTCCAGGAATAGGCGTTGTATTGGTGGTGAGATATGGTAGTATTGTGGAGAAAAGATCTGCACGAGTACCCAGAATATACCCCAAGAGACTACCCAGTTCCTCAAAGGCATCTATCGCGTGTAGAGCATACCAAAGTAATCTAGCTGTCTCTTCCTTGTAGAGGTGTTTGTTAGCGTTTTGCCTTTCCCACATTTGTTGAAAGAGTTGTTCGAGATCGGGCTCTAGCTCCTCGGTTCGCTCGTAGAGGGTTTCCCATGAGTCACCATTCCGTGTACCATCGATAATACTTTTGGTCGCTAATCTAACCCAGAGGAACACTCCAGATGCCTTGCGTACTAGAGCTCTAGCCACATTGCGGTAGGCTTTAGGGTCAGCAGAAAAAGACGCTTTGAATGGAGCTAGGCGTTTCCAGATATAGAGTTCTATGGCAGACTTGTTGAGTTCCTCTGTCTGTAGGAACTGGTATAAACCTAAACCAAGACTCTGCTTAAAGATGTTTTCGGGACGACTGGAGATGCAGGTTTTGATGTTCGAAAGCTGCCCTAGTTCCTTTATGAATTCAACAATAGATTCACGGTCGTCTGAACCAGGAGCAATCTCATCGAGGCCATCAACGAAAAGACAGAATGGAAAGCCCTGAAGTTGTAAAACCTCCATAAGTACATCCTGAAGTTCCTTTACTGCCCAATCGTGTTCTGAGTGTTTTGCTTTCAACCGTGGTCTTTGCTGTAATAGAAGGCCGAGAATGTGAGGTTTCGATGTCAAAATCTGATGAAGCAACGCACGCAAGCAGCCCCGAAACTCTCGCTGAAGTGGATTCACGCAAGTCTCTATGAGGAAGTACCGGCAAATCGTCACATCGGGCTTCCACTTGCTTAGGTAATTCTTTGTACGTCTATCCTCGACCAGAAACTTCATCAACGTAGACTTTCCACTTCCTGGCTTGCCAGATATCCAGAATACGTGGTCGTCTCCTTCGAGCCATTCACGGAACCGGCTATAATGCTTGGGGTCAGGGTCCCGTTGAGCCTCCTCAGGATGGAAATCTGAATATGCGCTCTCGACCTCCGAATTTTGATTGCCTTCACCGAAGATCCAATTCACTGTTTCTTCCGCGACCTCCTGGATGTTGTTTTCACGTGCGTTCATCTCAGGAAACCAGAGGGTAGAGAGGATGCGTGTTCTCAATTCTTGTTCCTGGCGGATAGTATCAATTTGTCGTTCCAGTTCGAGGTGCTCTTTGATTTTTGAGGATTCCGATGTGACGTGGTCTCTTGTTATGAGGTGCTGGGCATCTATGTGCGCTCCGTTGGCTTGTACTGTTGTCTCTATCTGGTTCCTTAGCACTAGGGTTTCGGTCGTGATATGTGCTCTTGTTGCTTCTGCCTCCGTAGCTATGAGTTGTGATATGTCCCTGTGCCCTTGGGACCAAAGGTCAATGAAGCGTTTGATTTCTTGATCAAGGTCTATTAAGTCTCTGTATCAGCAGGGCCTAATAGGGGAAGACCTAGTCAGCACGAATGGTAGATACTTACTGGTAAAAGCACCATCTGATTGAGCTGCTATTGCTTGGCTAGAGCTACTAATTCCGTTGTTAGCATAATAGCCGCAACAACGAGGATATGGAAAAAGCCCTACCATATCCTTGTCAGAAATTCAGTGTTAAGGACAGCGTGAGCCTTCTCGATCCTCTTTTCCATGCTCATGATTTCTGTTCGATAGTGAAACTTATACTTCAGGACTGCCGTGAGGGCTTTTCGTTTCGAAGTTGTACTCGGTATCTTTTGAAGGATCTGTTGGAGCTTTTTCGTGTCCTGAAGTACGTCGGACGTAAGCCTTTTAAGCCTATCCCTGTCTTCCTGTTCCTGCTGCAGACTCATGTTGCTAGGCCGTCGAACGGCGTCGAATTCGTCAATTCTGATAGATAGGGTAGAAAGCAATTTGTCAAAACGCTCCGTATTCGGCGTGAGGCTAGGATCTGGACTGCCTGCATTACTTTTGTTAGCCAAAGTCTAGACAGTGAAACATTAAGAGTCCTGTACCATCTGTGCGCATGCTACGGCAAAGTCGAAAGACTTCACCGGTAAAGGAGATGACTTGCATCACATTGCAGACGAGTGACAAGGTCGCTATGGCCTCCATCGTCTCAATGTCGTAGGTGATTGCACTCACTTCATTCTAGAAAGAGAAAGATGAGGACGACGAAGACCAGAACGAGAACAGCAACTTCTACAGCGGAACATGATCGAGTAATATTGAGGGGGGAGGGCTTTGAGATTGAGGGGAGCGAAGCCTGTCAGCCCTAGGATGAGGCTGTGTGCATACGCCTATCAGCATGGCTACAGTGCCAGATAGACAGTAATTACAGAGACTATTGACAGTGCACCTAAATAATCATGATTATTTGGGTATGTATTATCCCGATTTCACGAGCTATATATGAGTGTAAACGTTGTAAAACTATAGCATGCGCCTACGATCAGGTCACAGGGTCCATATCACCGGTAACGCCTGTCTCGGAGCAAGGCGAGTTCGTGGATATATTACGAGACAGTTTCACAGCGCACAGATTCCAAGACACAAGACGATGCCGTATCAAATACGTGGCAAAGGGGATTCTACGTACCAGGATCTGAGTAAAAACGCAACGCAACGAAGTTCACCTGGATCATGATTCTATGTATACCTAGGGAGGGGAGACACACCGCGCAATAAACTCGCATCCATTGCTGGTTTTCGGCTGCCCATTGTGTTCTGATCTGCCAGTCCTTGCCTTCTGGCCTCGGAGGCCGGCTAGTCTATTATACATCTTGGCAATGTGTGTGTCTCTGTCCTTTCCTCCTCCTTCATCTCCTTCATCACCGTTTTCCTTTTGCAATGCTTTTCCGAATTTTCCATTTTTCCTAACCCCCCCCCCCCTGGAACTTTTTTAAACCTCACCCGCCCTGCGAAAACTACCGCCCGATGCGTGAATAAAGAGAGAGAAAAAAAAAAGACAGAAAAAAAGAATTAAACGAATCCGAATTGAAAACATTTTGAGCTGTCGTAAAATTCGTATCGTGGGGGACCTCATCTTGCGATGTTGTAAATGGTGCCGCCCGTTAGAATCATTCTAAGTCGTTGGTCGTCGTCGTCATTATGCTTTTTTGCTATGCCATCCTGGCTTTGAGCGAGTCAATTGTGCGTGTTGCGGGTTGAATGCAAGAAAACGAAAGACAACAACAAGCCGGCGGATGCAAATGCAAATGCATGAGTGCGAGAATGGAGGAAGTTATCCTAGTACAATGGTGACTGGGGGGGGGGGATGTGTATATGTGAGATCGGAGACGGGGGTATGCGCAATGCAATAGTGGAGGTATCCCAACAGTTTTCCAACAAGGCATGGAACTCTCTAGAGATCCGTTTCGGTGAATATCCATTTAAACCTTAGCCTAATGAATAAAGCCACTGGCTGCTCGAGGACAGCGATTGGCGTTGTGGCTCAGGTCAAGCGTGTTCAACCTCGGGTTTGACCTCGTAGTTGCCGTTGCTGTTCTCCATCGACAAAGACTCGTAGGGGTTGTCCGTATGGATTCCAGCGCCCGGTCGCACCGAGTTTCCGTTCTCGCTCGCCTGCTGCGACTGCGAAGAGCCTGAGTAAGTAGCGTCTCCCACATTACCGCTGTGTGCTCCGGGCGTAGTAGGAGTGCGAACGGGCGGTGCGATGGGTCCGAAGGGGGATCCGTACGAGACTGCCGTCGGAAGAGAGAATTGGTTAGCCGGCGGATTAGGCTGGGAAAAGTAGAAGATTGGCAGAGAAGTAGGTAACGCACCGATTGGAGTTCTCATGTTGCGAACCGATATGCCACGGCCAACTACCATAGAGGAGCGTTGAGACTCGCCGCCTCCATTTCGGCGCCAGGAGGGAAGACCTTGTCCCGCAGGACCAGGACCGATATCAGCAGCGTCGGCGTTGCCAGCACCGCCAACAGGCGGTGCGCCAGACGGGGTAGGAGTAGCAGACGGACCGGGACCAGGAGCAGGGCCTCCACCGCGTCCCAGGAATCGGTCACTGCTCAATCGCACCGGCTCATCAGCGCCCTCGGGTCCACCGCCATCTCGCTGGCGCGACAGGTCGGCCTGGTGCTTCTTCCACCAGGCGGGAAAGCCGTGGAACAGGCCAAGTTGGTGCTGAGTGACCTTGTCGAAGGGCATCTCGTGCTTGTACTTGCAGCCCTGCTGAGTGAAGGCGCAGACGCCCTCGTGCACCCACTTGTCGCAGTAGATCTTAGGACGGCGCTGGGGTTGCTGGCCGCCGTTGCTGTTGCCGTGACCAGCACCACCGCCGCCGCCACCGCCGTCACCTCTTCCTCCGTGGCCACCTCCGTGCTGGTGCGGATGATGGTTGTGGTGGTGGGGGTGGTGGTGACCACCGGGAGCACTCGTAGCGGTAGATCCGGGGCCTAGGCCGACGACTCCCACGGGCGACATGGGGCTCTGGAGATGCGTCGGCGTGGGGGGTGTCGAGGCGACGATAGTATCGATGCGCGACTGGAAATGCGGAGACTAATGTTAGCTTAGCTTAGGTAGATTTAAAAACGTAGCTTAATAGTGCTGTTGGATTATGCGCGTGGCATGCGATTATTGCGGTTTGGGATGTGGGACTGGGTCTGCGTTTGCATCGCGACAAAGAGACTTGTGTAACACAGCTGCCACACCATCACGGCCACAACCACTGCTACCAACACCTAGCTATAGGGCGAGGAAAGCTGATATGGCTGGATATATGTGTAATTGAGAAAAGGGAAGGTGCGATACTGGAATTCCCATCTAAGGGACTTGGAGTGGAGTGAACAAACGCTTGGGGCTTGGGATGAATGTTTACTTACCTGGATGTTGTCCGAGGGCGACGAAGGTGTATCAAGAGGGCTCTGTGTATAACATTCAATCAGGAGGCAATTCTATTGGCGAATGAAATAATAACAAATGTATCTTACCTTAAGCACGACCGGCTCAGCATTGCTCGATCGACCCTCGGGAGGCATCGCTCGCGGCTGCGGTAGCACGACCATACCCGAACAGTTTGGCTGGAATGCAGGGATGTCCTTCAGAGGAGGGAGCATGTCAACGGGGACGAGGCGCGTATACTGGCCGTTACCGCGGTCGTAGCAGTACGCGTAGCTAGTGTCGAGCTGCATCTCGGGGAAGGTGCTAGGAGCAAGGTAAGCCGCGTTGGCGTGATGGTGATACTGGTCCATCATGGGGACCAAGTATACCGGCTGTCGGATGCTAGAGCCGGGTTGTGTGTGGTGGCCAATCGACGCGTCGAACGGCATAGACATGGTGTCGTTGCTACGAGAACCCTCTTCGGCAGTTCTCCAGTTGGACGACGTGACGCTTCGTGATGGGATGTGTAGAGGTTGCACGCTTGGCCGGAGCATGGGCGGTTGGAATGCCTGCTGTAGCGGTTGGATCTGATGGATACTGTTACGATCTGTGGCGAGCTTGTTTCTTCGTTCGTTGACTGATTGGAAGGGGTTTCGGTCCATCTTAGGATGGCGCTCGAGCAGGGTGTTTGGGGTGTGCTCTATATCGATATTTAGGTTGAAATCTAGCAGGGGCGAGGCTTGATGAGAAGAGGAAACAGCGACTATGGGGTCGGGGGAGGTATTGCGAGTGGAATTACGGGAGGCTCCCGAAGAATAAGATAAGTCGGAGGGGGAGTTGGTTGTTGGGTCGGAAGCGGTGGGGGGAGAAGAAGTGCCCATATTGGATGGAGGAATTTTAATCAACTGCCACCGCCTGTGCCTGACCCGAGGAGCGGAATATCAAAGAAATCAGAGAGCAAACGGGCAAGAATGGGCACCAGCTCTATTTATACCGCCCGGTGTGAGTGCGGGTACCGGGTACCGGGTACCGGTCAACAACGCCGGGAAAAGGTGCACGAGACAAAGATGGCAAAGGCAACTGCTTCAGATGAAACTATCCATAAGTACTATCCACAAGTCTAGGAGGTGCTGAGTGCTTGCTGAGTGCTGAGTGCTAGTACTGAGCGCTAGTACTGAGTAACTGAGTACCGAGTAAAATAGATAAAATAGCAGGGTCAGGTCAGTTCCAAAGGGGAAATGGGATGCCATTTAAGGCAGGGCTGAGACGGCTTTTGACGAGCAAGCCTAGGATACAGGATACGCGCAGCAAATACGACACAATACATACCCTACCGTGGAGGCAGCTGTAGCTGTTATCACGACCGTTTGCTGAGAAACCTCAAATAAGGTTAGATACATGCTACGGCTACCCGCAGCGCTGTCTTGTGTTTCCCACGTGACAAACGGCCTGTATGCCGTTCGACAACACACAAAAATGTCTTGGTTACAACCATGGAACTGGGTAATTTCCCGAAATCAAAATTCATCGCATTCGCCCGAAGGCGTGGGTATCAACCTAACAAAACTTAAACAGAGTATTTACCTACAAACAAGGTAGGTCATCCAGACCTAGAACGGAGCAGGCCCCAGATCGCCCCAAGTAACTTGCCTATTCTGCTAGACGTCTACCGCGAGGCCAGTGAGGTCAATATAATATCACCACCCTTCTAGTGGCCATCTGCTCCCTGAACATCTGCTCCTTGGCCACCTGCTCCTTGGCCACCTGCTCCCACTCCCGAGCCAAACGGAGGCCCATTGTCCTACAATGGTCGAGTTCGCTCTGGGAGGCCCCCTGGTCGATCTGCAAGTGCGCGCAGCTGTCGCTTAAGCACATCGCGGAAAGCATCTATGTAAGGGCTAGTCTGGCCCCTGATTTTATCCAAGCCGAATCGTATGGAGACATCCGAGCCCCATCGGATACAACTATGGTAGTAGGGAAGGTTTCTGTCTCTCGTGCAGATTAGACAGACGCCTTCCTTGGTACAAGGACTAGTCGGCGGATGGTTTACTGAGAATACACCCTTTGGAGGACATTCCACAGTAAGATGAAAGTTCGACCGGGAGTGTTGATCGGCAAGCGTAACCTCCGGTAGCGGAAGTGTATTCCGCGGGTCGTCGCGAGAAGGATAGGGGACCGGATTCGGAGGTAGGCCGTTGGGATTATCTGGAATCTGAGGGAAAGCTTCCCGGTAGGGCATATTGGCTACCGACGAAAGCCCCTTTGATTCTGGCATTGAGTTCGGCCCGAATATATTTCGGCTCAGCTCTGATACAGTATCTGGTGTCAATTGTTAACGTTTTCTTCTCTGAGAAATTTTGTGGGTGAGTTTAGAGATGGGTACTTACCTAGTACCTGGGAGACACTTTGTGACGGGTCGATACCTTGTGCCTGGGCATTACCCTGTGCCCGGGCATTACTCTGTGCCTGTGCGTTACGTTTTGCCTGAGCTTGCTCCTCTGCGTCCAAGTCATCGCCAATGTCACCACCATCGCCATTGTAGTCATCGTCGTCAGCACTGGAGCCTGGCCCTTCGTACTGCATTCCTGTCTCTGAGGTTTCTCCGTCGCTGTCATCGGCGTCGTTAACACCTTCAATGAAGCCGATTCGATTTGTATTGTAGTTAATATCCTAGATTTCGTCAGTCATTGGTTAGATAGAGTTCGACTGGATGATATCTCACTTTTCCACGACGTCTAGCTCCACGTCCGTACTCCACTTGGGTCTCGGCAACCTCTTTGCGATGCTGCTCTTCTCTCGCTCGGAGAATAGCTTCCCAAACACCGGCGTCTGTAGCGGGGGCATTATTGCCGTCACCATCAGCCATGCCGTCGGTAATGGTACCCGAATCGTTTGACCATACGCGGAATTGTGCGGCCGTAGCTCCATTTTTGGGCTGCACAGCTTCAATGTGGCTCCTATCAAGGAGTTTATCAACGGAAGGCTCGTCGTAAATGATTTTGGCCTTTTCCTTGTCGCCGAACAGGGCTTCTGCACCGCGCTTCAAGACGGACTCTAAGTCATCCATGGTCTCGTTAGCAGCGTCCAATCTCTCAATGAGAGCTTGGTCAAGTGCTAATTTTCTCTTGCCTGCTTGCAGGATGTTCTCTTCCACCGTATCTTTAGTCGTGAGTTGGAAACACAGAACCTTTTTCTTCTGGCCGATTCGATGAGCTCTTGATATTGCTTGGAGGTCCTGATGAGGATTCCAATCCGGGTCGTATATGATGACAGTATCTGCGGATGCAAGATTTATGCCAACGCCACCAGCACGAGTCGAGAGAAGCATTGCAAAAAGAGGCGAATCCTTCGCGTTGAAAGCATCGATTTGCTTTTGTTTTTTGGAGGCGCTCATACCACCATCGATTCGTCCATATTTAAGGTCAATGATATTAAGGAAATCCTCGAGGATTGCAAGACAACGCAGAAATTGGCTGAATATCAACACGCGATGGCCTCGCTCTTTCAGTTTCGGGAGCATAGACTCCAATAGCATGAGCTTTGGAGAAGCTTCGATGAGATTCTGGTTCATCATGGCTTCGTCAAGCTGCCGGTCTTCAATGCTCTTACTGAAACAGAACGGATGGCATAGGCATTGACGGAGATCTGCCATGATGCTTTTCAAGCTCGTGCGGTCGTTGTCTTTCAACTTGCTGTTTGAGAAAATTGCCTTGATCAGCTCCGGGTTTCGAGCTACGATGGACTTGCACAGCTTCTCCTGTAGCACAGTCATAGTAACAGGGACGATGATTTGGGACATGGGTGGCAGGAATTTGAGGACTTCGAGTTTGGTCCGTCGCAAAAAGTAAGGGCGTAAATGGCTGTGTAGCTCTGGAAGATTCTCCTTGTTAAGCTCTTGATACTTTGCGTCTAATTCATCGGCCTGATTGTTAGGGTCAATGAACTGGAGAAGGTTGAACAGCTCTTTCTTGTTGTTCTGCAAGGGGGTGCCTATCACGAATGCGTTAGTAACTTTTCCGTGTTGCCAACCGATCATTACTCACCAGTCAGTAGGACCCTGAAGGGAATGTTCATATCTTGGAGTCTTTGGTAGAGTATAGTTTCGTCGCTCTTGAGGCGTTGACCCTCGTCCACGATTAGGCCAGCCCATTTGACCGAGCGAAACTCGGATCCCACTGCGGCGGCAGCCTCAAACGACATGATGACGACATGGGCTTTCATGCCGTCCTTAACGCCATGAGGGAAAAGCTCCCGAGTGTACGACAAGTTTTGAGCTGTCTTCCCTCCATGATAGGCAACTACTCGAAGTCCCGGCGCCCAATCTTTTAGTTCGCGACGCCAATTCGGACACGTTGCGTTGGGAACGACAACTAGGAACGGCCAGCACTGGGGCTGATCCTCCACGAGAGAGCTAATCAACGAGACGATTTGAATCGTCTTGCCAAGTCCCATCTCATCTGCCAGAATCACGTTCTGTTGTTGGTGGAAATTGAGAAGAAGCCAATTGACTCCCTCTAGTTGATATTCCATCAGCATGTGACCTGACTTAAGACCCTTAGGCTGATTCTTCAACTCGCAGTCGTTCTTGAAATCGAGAGAACGGTATTGGCTGATTCGATCCCTCATTGCTTTATCGTCGGAAGACGGGAAATATTTGCCGCAGAGGTAATCGTGGTAAGAATCGTGGAATGCGAGCCATTGAGCGCCTGAGTCACGGGGCGGCGGATCATCCCAGACGACTTCATCATAGCCGAGTCCTCGGAACTTCACATATACCTTCTCAACATACCGAATCTCGTGCAGGTCGCGGGCTAATGACTTAGCAGTAAAACCATGACGATATCTCACATCTAGAATGACGTCGGCTAGGAGCCATTCTGGTTCGATAGCAGACTTCGTATCCATCTTCGAGAGCTTGTTCTCTTCCTGTCTGTAGAACGATCTTCGTGTGGCCGCTGGAGCAACACCATAAACCCAGGCTCCAGGCATCCATGTGTCGTGAAAGTGGGAGCGATTGTGCCACTTAACAAGATATTCTTTGTTGTCTTCGGAATTGTGGTCGAACCTCTCGTTAATAGGTCGCCATGCAATTAGCCTGTGGATACTCTCGTTGGCTGTCACACATGCCTTGCATCTCCAATTGACATTATCTCTGGAATAGTTTGCTAGGTTGTGCTCTCGTCCACCAATTCCACCAATTCCACCAATTCCACCAAAAATTCCTTGGAACATCGAAGGTAGATGCTCGAAGTGGTATGCACAATGGCAAGTTGAGCATCGGAATAGAAGGTAGCTGGAGCTGTTGATCAAGTACGGCTCAACAAACGTAATGGGATCTTGTCCATCATTACTGATTCTGATATTTTCTTCTTCCTGAGCAGACTTCTTGGTTGAAAATTCGAGGCAAGCTTTACCGGGAGCTTTGCACTTCTGGCACCGGGAATACTTTGGAGCCGTCAAGTCATTCTGGTGGTGGCTATCGAGGCAGAATTTGCACTGAAGCACAAAAGTATTTGGCCCAATCTTGGTGACTCTGTGCTCACGTTGTGACCTGATACCGAGACACACTTGATGGTAAGAGTAAGAACATCCTTGGCAGTGGATGAGAGGACCTTTGCTACGGTCGGCACCGGATCCACATGTGGTACATACGTGTGAATGCCATCTACCAAACTCGTCGTCGTCGCGAACCTCTTCAAACATCTCCTTGATAGCAGCATGTTTAGGCGCAGTGGGTGCTCTCTCGATTGCTTCGGGCTCGGCATCGATATCTACCTCGCGCATATTTCTCGAGGCCTTGTTCGATCTCTGGGATCTTCTCGTCGGTTCAAATTCGATATCGGAGTCAGCATCTACGTATGAGCTGGAGAACAAAGGCCTCTTAGGCGTTTTTCTCATCCGCGTAGATGCTCTCGTCGCGCCGCTGATATCGGAGCGGATGTAGGATGGGGCGTTGTAGTCGTCATCATCTTGCGCCAACTCATCCTCAGAATCACCTTGGTTTCGATTTCGCAATCGTGATCTGGTGGTGATTTTATCAATGACACCAACTTCGTTGAATCCGGCTGCCATCTGTTGGTTAGCTAGCTGGGCAGCTCGTCGTTGGGTTCGACGCGGAGCCGTGTCTGAGAACTCCGAAGACTCGTGGCGCCTCATCTTCTTTCTTGGTCGTGCTGACTCGGGGTCATTAAGTTGATTCTCGTCCAAAGCTTTACCCGCCATTTGGTCGTTCTCCGGTTCCCGGGCAATGAAGTCCGCGAAGGCAGTGTGACCGTTCTGTAAGGCAAGTAAATCGTCGAATGAGATCTATTAGAGAGTTAGCGTCAATTATCGAAGAAGTTTTGGTAGTGAAGTTTGATTTTCGGTGTTGTGCTCAAGTCTTCCAGCTTGGCCACTTGAGCAGTGATTTGGCGGGGTAAAAACAGTGCAAGCGAAGTCCAAATATACAGAAAGGGTAGGTACGGCATGGCTAGCGCCCTTCCCAAATAGCCGAGCAACAACATCCAAATAACATCCAGTTCCTTGCTACCCTAGGAGACATACCAACTCGCATAGATCCCCCGCCAAGTAAAGTAGAAGCGTGTAGCTCAACGGGGCTGGAGGTCAAGCTTCAGGATGGAAATGGGGGTTTGGGATGGAAAACGAAGTGTAGTGGTGTGTAGTGGGGCAATAGAGGTTGTAAGGTTACCAGGTAGATAGGATAATATTAGAAGAGAGGGAGAATGAGGATTGCTAGAGTAAGGAGAGTAGGATTGCTAGAGTAAGGAGAGTAGGATGATGTGGCTATGTGGATTTGAAATAGAATAATTCGCACTTACAAGATGCAGTCACTTGAAGCAACTTGTAGCGTGAATCTCACTACTCTAGGCAGTGTAATAAGGGAACGATGTCTTTTAAAAGGAAGGGTGATGTGTGTACGAGTTGGTGAATGCGTGAACAGCAGGGACCAAGAGGGGATGTATGAAGTAACACAAGCCTTGACTGGCTTGAGGATAGGTATGACTGAATATAGAGACGACTTACTCGGTCTATATGACTTGACGTCAGCTCGACTTGGTAGAACGGCAACGGCATTCCCTCCTCCACGTTGGATGGGTCGTAGCTCAGAACTTTGGCCAAAATTTTGCTACGTGGTATTATCACGTAGTCCTCGGGGTTTTTTGGCGGCGAGAGCACCACCTCAATAGGATGCTGTCCCGCCGGCCAAGTTCCCTCTCGCGGTCCATCCTCGGACGCAGACATAGAGTCGCGGACATCCATCATGGATGGATGCCTTACTGGCGGGTCCAATTCTTTATCGATGCCAAACTGTACAAAAAGAACTATTAACGAAAACCAAGGGTGTTGTTTGCGACCTCCAAATCGACGTTGCGGAGGATGGTGTTGAAGATGAGAATACGATGCCGACGCGTTAGGAAAAGTTAACGCGGCGTTAATGGATCAATTTGCGCTAGGTTTGCCGCTAGCGCCGCTAGCGTATCTACTACCACCTGGTAGGTAGGCGATGCCAAGTGGTTGCACTGCACGGACATCCTGGTACACCGATAAGCCCGATATCGTTAGCGCGGCTACGATAACGCAAGGACCCAGATACTTTTAGACGTCAACATGAAATTTTCGTTTATCTCCACTAGGTAGAGGTAGTGTAGTTCCAGGTAGTTATTAATCCCCATCAGTGGCATTGGGGAATAAAGACATCTCTCAAGCTTCAATGGGTGATCTGCTTCTATAGTCTTGTTTTGATAATTAATCCCCCTGGTTCTGCCAAGAAGATGCGATGATTCCCCTTAACTCATCCTACTTACGCGGTAGACATGTATTACTTAGAAGCTTGGCCTTCCCTAGACTCATAAATATTCCCTCTCCCTACTCTTCACTTTCGGCAATCCACCGTGGGCTTCGAGATTCAGAAAAAGCAAGGCCTCAGGGCTTTAAGCAGGCCTCCTTAAACTCAGCTCGGCCAGCTAGAACACCGCAACATGGAAGAAGTCCCCATCCGGCACGATCAACCTTCAAAATAAGCAAGGGCAAAAAGGACATCACAGACAAAGACCTGAAGGCAAAATCCAGGCGAGCACGCTTCTATGACCCAGATGAATCGTTTGGGAAGAAAAGTTTGGTATACCAGCTAAAGACTAGTGCTTTGCGAGAAAGATTGAGTGAGATAGGTGAAAAGGAAAGGAGAACGATTGGCGGAAGAGATGACAGGTTATCGACGACTCAATTTATGAATGATTTCAAATCCAGCTCGGGACGGCAACCATTACAAGACAAGATTGTACGGGCAACCAACAGTTTTACTCGGGATAGGCGGTTAGGACCGCCAGTGAGATCACGACCTTCATCACGTTTCACTCGACCATCAGACGGACCTAGACCTTCGAATCGATTTGATTCGACTTCTAAGAGTGATATTAGACCGGATCGAACGATACTATCCAGTCGGGAGGATCGGGTGGAATCGCAAGATTCTCACTTTTCAAGGGAGCGGCAAACAGACAATAGGGATGATTCAACCTCATTCCACCAAAGTCCACCAAGAGATGTTGGACCTGTTCGTATACATCACACCACCGCAGCATCTCAGTTCTTGTACGGCCGCTCTGTCGTTGAAGCCGCTCTAAAGGATACAAAGAGACAGCTTTACAAGTTGTATCTGTATTGCGGAGAGAACCGGCAGAAGATTTCCCAGATCGCCGGCCTGGAGACATGGGCGAACCGATGCGGAGTACTTATTACTAAGGTGGAAGATAGGGATGGGTTACGGATGATGGATAAGATGAGCGATGGCCGACCACATAACGGCTGTGTTCTTGAAGCATCTCCATTACCGCAACTACCACTAAAGGCCTTGGGCGCAGTATCAGAAGATCCGGCCAAGCCTGGATTCAGCCTCGAGTTGGCTTACCAATCTAGAGAGGAAGCCCAGGTAAATGGCGCTCCTGATTTCATCAAGACCCAGCTTCCAGCCGGCAGACGACCGTTTGTTCTACTGCTAGACAAGATACTGGACCCTGGAAATTTGGGTGCTATCTTACGATCGGCGGCATTTCTAGGTGTCAATGCCGTTGCGATTACGAAAGGCAGTTCGGCCACGATTACTTCCGTGGCTCTGAAAGCTTCCGCTGGCGCATCTGAAGTTTTGACGATATTCTCAGTTAATTCTACAATTGACTTTCTCACCCGCTCTAAAGAGACGGGTTGGATGGTTTACGCCGCAGTTCCGAGCTTTCGATCTGGGGGCAACAAACAGCCCACGTTAGATCGGGTGGAGTCATTCGATCCCCTGTCGGTGCACCCTACGATACTTGTGGTTGGTAGCGAAGGGGAGGGGCTTGAGAAACGCGTACGACGAACAGCGGACTACGAGGTCTCAATCCCGAATAACTCTGGACTCAGCATGGTGGACAGTCTGAATGTCAGCGTAGCGGCTGGCGTTCTTTGCACTTCCTTTTTGAAGAAGCAGTATTCCGAGTCCAAGTTCGATGAGAAGGTACTCGAAGCACAGGAAGACGAATCTCAGCTATGGTAATACGATGTGGGAAGGAATTGTATAACATCGTCTTGTATATATGATATCCGGTGCCAACAGTGCGTTTGTATGACTACCTACATGTAATATAAAATGTTGAAAATGTTTCGAATAAGGGATGTTTTAGATTGTAACCAAAGCATGTGAAATCATTTCCCCTATCACAAGAGGGGCTTAGATGGTGGGCTTCAGTGATGTTGGGATGGCTGCCGGCATTAACCCTGGACGAAAAATGGCCGATCTCATGCAGGGTCCAATACTTCTGGAAGCCTTCCCAATTGGGAACGAAAATAGATCGTCAAACATCCCGTAAAAGCCCATTGGTTCGTATCGGCCAGCTCCCCGGAGATGTTTCACCTGGTTTACCGATTTGGGGAATTATATGAATGCCAAATAGCGGTACGTGTAGGTGCGATATGGTTTTTTCGAACTGCCATCTTGGGAGATCGTGAACCGCGCGGCCGCTACGATGCGTTGTCAAAATCAGGGACTTAAAGGCTGACCCATGTCGATCCTTCAGGACCCCAGCCACCTTAGTTGTTATCGTTGGCGCCGGGGCCCCGGAAGCCAACTCCCTAGAGACTGACCGTCTATTTCTCGAGGCCCTGATAAATACAATTCCTTCTTATTTTCCCGAAGACGTTGCGAAGACGACAGGTCATGCAGTCATTTCAAATGTCACTCATTAGACCGAGCTGATTGCCCGATTGCGAGCCAAACTGTCGTGCGACCACGCACGACCTGAACCCTTACCCACCTCTCCCGCGACCCAACTACATCATCAGCATCATTAGCCCAGATGCCTGCGGATCATCAATGCTAACTCTAGGTATTCAGCAAAGTACCTAGACGGGCTCCAACCAAATCCACCAGCTACGTACCTCAAAAGACCAATTGAACGATTATCACCGAACCGCCAATTGCCGAAGACAAAACAAGCAATCATGTATCCCCCGAAGATGTTTAGCCTGCCGCCGTCGCTCCTCGTGCTCCTCGCCGCCGCAACGTTAACGAGCGCGCAACACCCGACAGCAATCCGCAAGATGTCGCCCGACGAAGGCGAGAAACTCATGCCCGAATACTACGCCTTCGGGCCCGCGCCCCCGCCGTCGCAACAACCGCTACTCCGCCAAGCGCGCGCCGTCCTAGCACCAGACGAGGAGCTCCTGCTCTCCGGCAACAGCACCGCCGCGCTGCCGTTCCTGCCGCCGTATCCGCGACACTACGACTACCGCAGCGCCGAACTAAGAGCACGAATAAAAGAACGGGGAGGGGAAGAGGAGAAGCGACAAGAGACGGAGGGATCGCTGGCGCTGTACCGGCGCGCGCGCGAGGCGCTGGCTAGGCTGCAGGGTCGCCAGTTCGCGTGTCCCGAGGGCACGCACAGCTGCACCAACATCGACCAGCCGAACTACTGCTGCCAGACGGGCACGACGTGCTTCGTGGTGACGAACGCGCCGGACGCGGGGAACGTGGGATGCTGTCCTGAGGGCGCCAACTGCGGCGTGACCGTCGGTACTTGCACGGACGGAGCTACGGCTTGCCCGGCGAGTCTCGGCGGCGGGTGCTGTATTTCGGGGTTTGTGTGTGCTGAAGTTGGATGTAAGTCTGGTCCTGTTCTCCCTTATAATATCGGATGCCTTGTGGTGGGCCAAATGCTAATGGTAGATAGGCGTCGCCAGCACCGTCTCTGTCATAACGCCCTCGCAGACCCAGACCCCGACACAGACACAAACCGTCACCTCGACCGTCATCTCGTCACCCTCACCTACGACCGAGGTTATCACCGTGATCGTAACGGTAACACCGTCAGGCGGCGGCGAGCCAGTCACCAGCACGACGACGCAGACCACAACAGCCGGAGGCACCAGCACCGCAACCTCGACCACGAATACAGGCGGCGGCGGCATCCCGCCGTACCGGCCGACGAGCGGCAGCACGACGACAGCAGCGGAATCGACGTCCACCTACTGCCCGACGGGATTCTACGCGTGCGTAGCGAGCGCGGGTGGGGGTTGCTGCCGGACAGGCCGGGATTGTAGTACGACATCGTGTCCGGCGCCGGCCATGACGACGATCGTGTCGAACGGCGCGACGATCGTGGTAGCCGTGACGGACGCGGAGGCCGAGATCG
>JAOXNQ010000005.1:1654193-1715804 GCA_028571165.1 Hypoxylon perforatum | reverse complement strand
CTTCATTCCCCCCCCCCCCCCCCGGGGCATTCTTCAACATGATACGACACTACGGTACCACGTCGCTTACGGATCTCATATTCATAATGGGGGTCTCTGGGCAGGTGGATCGATACGGCCAAACCGCATAGTTCAGAGTAAACAAATCTAAAATTTCGCTCTAACTAGCCGCGATTTATGAAATACTCACAATGCATTCATCAAGAGGGTCCTGCTATTCTTTATTGGAAAAAAACAAACACTAACTACCTAGTGACTAATTACAATACTATCAATGAGCAGATATTACGTGGAAGTCATAAAGACGAAAGAGTCGGTGAAACTAAAGCACATTTCCGCTAAGAATGATTGTAGAAGATGGTTAAATTATATAGGTACCCAACGGTTATCTTCACTAGGTATACTACAAGGCTAAATCACAATACTCATACCACTTTGAACATTATTAAATAAGAGCACATCTAAATTAGTTATCAGCCATATGTCAATGACGATCACATCCTAAGGCATCAGTAGTTTAGTGGTAAAATCCATCGTTGCCATCGATGGGCCCCGTGTTCGATTCGCGGCTGACGCAACTTTTTTGGCCTTTAAAATGAAAGACGATATATTAAAAGTGACAGATGAAGTGATAATCTACCTAGCATAAACAAGTCTTAAGACTACTTGAGATAAAAACAGTGATCCTCTTAACATAACGGCCAAAAATGGGCAATTCGTTGAGAAGTGAGCTGAATGCCATTAACCTTCCAACTATAGACCAATGCCTCCAGGATCTTGTACTATAACTGTTCTCAGGTTCATTCGAGGACCTGTACTATAAGCACGAGGTACCTATATCGGGTAAGAGAAACATGTACACGAATAATACGTCCTTAACAATACGATCCTATCAATAACTTGATAGATGGCACCTTTATTATAATTTGAGAAAAAAGGCGATAAAGAGAGCTTTCGATGGTAACTTGAAACATGCAGTAGGTACTTTGTGTATGATAGATATGCACTTGAGGTCGATCAAGGACAAGATCTTTGCATGTTAAGAGACCGTAGATTGTGGAAGACAAGTCAATTTTCCCAACTACCCCTATTCCTGCGGTGTCTGGCCTCGTAATATAGGTCCCTTAGGTGGATAGGTACAGCTATGACTTTCCAAAATCTTCCTAATCACGTCCAAAATTTTCCAACTCGACCGCTATGATGCGAGTATTAATCATGCTTCGTAATGCGTTGGGTTCTGTCGCCGCACGCCCGAATGTGCAAGACTGGCCTAACTGGTTGTCAGTGTTGCCTACAGGTCATTGGAACATCTAATGCCCAGCATTCGAAGACAACACTTACCTACTTGTGCACGCCCGGATAACCCATGTAGGTATTCGGCCCCGTGCCATATGCCGTGTATGGGCTCGATTGCTTGGTTGCTTGAGGGTTGCTTTGCTTTGGCATATTTTGGCTGCATTTGTTCATAAAGGTTGGGTTGCATGTGTCTTTGTGTTTGATTATGTCTTCAGGCTTTAGAAGCGTCTCGCCAGAATGAGGTTGGCCCTGGGGAGACATCGTTCTGCTGGAAGACGTCGATCCGTTGGAAGACATCGTTGCGCTCGAAGGTGTAGATACGTTGGAAGACATGATTACTATGAGGGTCGATGGTTCTGTAGATTAAGAGATACGGGAAAAGTAGAAGCTAAGATTCTCGAATTTGAATCCTTTTCGTGCGGGTTGAGTTGATTGCCTGAGTCTTCGCTCGAGTTGTATTGTTTGCAAGATGAAGGAATAGAATGTGAAGATCGATACCAGAGAAACGAATAGGTTCGCCATGAAATAGAAATGTTGAGCTGTTTTATATACGGGCTTGTTCTAATTGAGACTGAGACTGAGTCTCGAGCCCGTTTCCCTTGGTCACCATACAGGACTGTAGTCACCATATGATCTCTACTTTACACTTGTTGGTGATGAATACCAGAAGATGCATGTCGATTCAATGGCTGACTCGGTTAAATACATAGGAAAACATTATGGATTGCCATAAGGTACACTGCATGCAAACTTGTATTCGAATTATCATCATGTAGAGTTGTGCAATGACATCTGTGCCACCGATGTGCGTAAAACAATAACGTTATTCCGCGAGGAGAGATGACACTAATAGAAAGGGTTGCAAACGTCTATTGACCTACCCGAGTGGACATGAGGGCTTTAATTCTCTTGTCCCATCTCCGTATCTCAATTTCCCCATTAAGGGGTCGGTACTCACATTCAACATTATTTGCTATTTCGCAATAAGATAAGAAAGGTTGGGAACTCGCTTGCTGGTTATGATTCGAAGTGTACAACTATACGCTTAATTATAAGGTATTACAAGGCACCAAACATATGCTTGCTGTTATATAGCTTTGGATGGATAATCAGCCATGAATTAAACATGCTATTTGATATCTACTATCTTTCAATTACGTTAGCTGTAGCATTAACGTGAATCTATGACTATCTTGCCAGAATCACGAGTTACAAACTTACAACCGGTAGTTTTCAATGTCTTTTGAAAGAGCGGTTTAAGAATGCTTATATCCTGGACACGTACGGTTATTTGTAGTCTTCTGTGATTAAGCGTAGCGTATTGCTAGGCATCTAATCTCTCTTGTCAAACAAAAAATACGACTATGAAGATGTATGATGATGGTCCAATATATTCTATGACAGACCCAACAGGAGTCATTATGATGAGCAACCGGGACATATTCATCTCAAGAGGTTACTTGAAGCCTTCAAAACTATTTAAATCCACGATTTTGGCTCTCTGATATTCAGTTCTTCACAATCCACTCCCATATCCGCAGACAACAAGCATCTCGCAGACAGAACAAGCATCTCGTAGACAGAACAAGCATCTCACAGACAACGAGCATCTTACATATACAAATCTAAACGACCGAATTCTCCTTTGAGCATACTAGCTTTCGAGTTTCTTCATATCTTTCGATCAACCTCCCGCAGAACAATACCAACCATGTCTTCCGACGGAACCGTGAATCCTCGGGATATCGAGCATAATGGACCTGGAAGCTTGGGTTCTAACGTGATCGAGTCAATGATGAAGAAAACATCAAAAAACGCCGACCTCGTGAAAATTCTCAGCAACAAGAGCGCCAACCAGGAGTCTGCCCAGACCACGGCAAACAGCCCGTACAAGTTCAACATGTATTCAGCGTCTGGCGCCCAACAGGACAAATACGTGGGTGCCAGGACCGCATCTAATTAGAGAACCAAGCGTCGTTCCTCAGAATCCATCATTGGGATTAGAGAGTTAGAAGACAGGGGGGGGTGTTATTTTTGGCACACTACTAGTTTTGGAATGGGTTATCTTATTGGGACTTCCTACGGGGGATTACACCACCCTGGAACCAGTATAGATATTCTCTAAGTTGGAATAATCGATGACTTCACCTAAAACATATGTTTCTTCTCGTGACCTGTGACGGTGACGCTTCAACCCCAACCTCTTGACCTAATCTTAACCTATTAGGACTCCATGGTATTAATGGTAGTTCGCCGGGAGTTCAATAACGCATAGAGTAAGTCCCGGCGCACCTACCTTTATTAGCTAGGGAAAGCTGCAATGATATTTTCGGAGAATGTTGTGGTGAATATGGTCGCTTATTATAGCATTACTTAAGTAGCTAGTGAACTTAAAGTGTTAAGACTTCTTCAAGTGCTAGTAATAACTTAGGCATTCTGTAGAATGAACAACTAGAACACACAAGTGTACCCTCAGTAGCTGAACAGCAGCCAAAGCGCGCGGCGTCATTGGTTATGGTATAATAGATATGGTAGCTAGCTTCAAGGCAAGGGAAAATAATGACATAAGTATATCTGATGGCCCATCACCTGTTATTATCATCTATAAGAGGAGCCTGGTAGATGGGTCCATCGTATGCCAAACTCGGATACGATTCTGCGTACACTGCGTGGATGTCATAAAACGGATAAGTGCCATCATCATCAGTGGGCATGGCCTGGGTCTCTCGCATTTCGGTATCCCATTCCGACTCCGGCCGGTGTTTCCTCTTGCACCACGAGCAGCGCGGCCTCGCATCCATCGGCACCAACGCGTCGCATGTGCAATGGAAAAGAATATGGGTCTCGCCGTCTCGCATGAACTTGGTATCGCCACCTATCATGTGGCCCGGCATAACGTCGTCTACTTCCCGAATAGTGTATTGATTATAGTAATCCCACGCCCACGTCTCCTCTTCTCTCACGCATTTCAGGCAGATCCACCGCCTGTAGCGATCACAGTCGCACAGTTCGTTAAGGAACCGCCCACGAAGCTGTGCTTCGAGCCTGGCGTCGCAGGGAGCGCAGAGGCAGAAGACATTCTCGCTTAGCCCGTTCCAGTTGAGATGAGGCCGGCGGTCATTGTACAACGGTCTAGTCGGCGGGCGCGGGTATTCCCTGCACTCCTCGCAGATATTGACGCTGCATCTGAGGCAGGGAAGTGCACCGGCCTCGTCGCATCTCGTCGCGAAGAGCTTCACCTCGAGTTCCTCGTCCTCGCGGATTATCCCTCTGTAGTTACTCCACTTGTATCTGGAGTCCAGGTCCAGCCGGCGACGCAGCCCGTGTCCATCGCAGAGACAATCACGTCGGAGGGCCTCAAAGACCTGGGTCGGGGACAAGATGAATGCTTGATAATCACGGCAGGTCATGCCCAAATGAAGGAGGTCGACAGTGGAGATATAGCTCGCGAGAGCGGTTAGGACCGGGTATTGAGTAATGAGGTCCAGTAGGATAGGGGCCATTTCGATGCGGCTTTACTACGTGGATGAGCCACACGAGACATGAAGCAAGTTCGGGAGGAAAAGAGCTTAGCTTCCTCCGAAGTGGTATAGTCCTAGGAGGCACGTGCTATAAGACACGTGATCCCTCCAAACAGAACGGACTCCTAGGTAAAAGAAGAATAGCAGGTCCAGTGTAAAATATGGCTATTGTATGAAAATTTGGGCGATACTCATACAACGGAGCGATTTTTTTTTATATAAGCAACGATCAAGTCATTGATGTTCTATGGTCTGTTGGCTCTTAAGTAGCTTTAGGCGGGTATCAACTTAGAGCCCAAGGGAATTCAGTTCTAGGTATGTACAAGAACTTAGAGAATTATAAATTTTCCACTAGTGAGAGACCCGGAGGTCTTAAATGTTAACATATGGGCTACGCTGTATTTTGTTGAGTAGGGGGATGCGGTCGAAAAGGGGCTTCCATTTCTATGAGGATTTCGAAGTATACAAGGACAATTAAAGGAAAGAAGCCTGAGCTACACTTCGTGTGCATAATCTTCTTTTTCTATCAGATAGTACAATAAGATTTTTCAAGATTATGTGGAATTTGTGAATATGACTTGAACTACACCTAAATTTCTTTGCAAATTCAAGGCTGTGTATGTCCTAGGGACAACTGCCCACGGTATCCATGATTAGAAAAAAAAGGTTTTCATCATATCAAAAAAAGAAGTTTTTGAAGTTGTAACCCGAGCTCAGCAGGGATCGAACCTGCAATCTTTAGAGAGATGATCTTGGTGAACCGAAATCTAACGCCTTACCATTAGGCCATGAGCCCTGTGGGTGTTGTTGAAATTGCTTGCCCTAATCTACGCTTATATAGTAAATTCCAAGTGGACCATGACCAAAGCTTTGGTGGATACCTTAGGAACTTAGGCCTGTAGCTTTTCCCCTTCCAGGTGGGTGGTTGCCATATATTGCCTGATACAGTCCTAGACTATCACGTACGACCATAAGATCTAGAGAATTCGGGATCCCGTCCGCTCTCCCATAGACAAGCTGGATACTGCCGGATCAGTAGTTGGGTCGGTGACGACCAGCGAATCCCCGGTGTTGTACGTTTTGTTTTTATCTGTAAATGGTTTTTATTCTATGTGGATAAGACAGGAGACTAAGGTGTGAGGGACCCACGAATTGTCCGGAGCATGAAGCCGATTGCCACTAGTACTAAGAATTTAACATCAGAAACATACAGGTCTTGCGAATTGATTTATGTTAAGGATAATATGCCGAGATGAGTAAGGTGGGTGGCCATGAATCAGCTAGCTTCATATACACAATACACGGAAACTCATCATTACTACCGAGGTTCAAGTAAGTCTAGGATGACTTGATGGAAGTCAGGACTTGAGCCGTACCTGATAAAATATTCTAGATCACATGCCATGAATATCTGGGTTGGTTTTTACTATCCGTGGCTTCAAGTGCCTCTGTTGTCTGTTAATGGTAACAACCTTGCGATGCTTCAGCTACTAGGTTAGTAAATATTGATTTTTGAACTCCGTTACATCTTAGGTCTCTGGTGGATGCCTGATGATGGGTGAATTTTCGATGTTGACATGGTTAATGAAGAATCTTCTTGAAATAGCTCGTCGATAATGATGCTCTGAGGAGTAAAAGGGACATTGCTGAATTTTATTACATGTCTCACCTAGAGTATTGAAACCACCTTATCATGTTAGATATTCATACTTCGTTTGGTTAAGTGTTATTGACAGGCCGTATATGAGATATCTTCACCGATTGCATGCAAGCAGTCGCGGGTGAAATAAGCTCGCTGCCCCTTTAGATGGAGTCATCTCGACGATCTATTGTATAAAAGCTAATAGGTTACTATACTACATACAAGATATGAATACAAAGAGACTCGCCTCAAGAGCATCAGCCCTTGGAGGTCACCTAACCCCTGCTATCCCTGGCTTCCTGTTATCTAGTAGCTATCTACCCGAGCCATCGTCCTACCCGAAGAAGGAGGAAAGGGATGAGACCGAAGGGCTAAGGCCTGATGACCTTAGAAGGCCACATCAATTTGTAAAGACGATGTTGCTTCGATTACCTAGTAGATCGGTCACAAGTTCCTGGAAGATTATCACTACCCCTATTGCCTATGTTGTGCCGTAGGTAGGTCATCACTATAGAACAGGCTTGTCGGAACATCTAGCTGCTTAGCAGTAGTGCCTTGTTACACTTGAAAGATGTTTAGTACTAGGGAAATCTCGCTCCTCCGGTATGGTAGTATAGAAGCGTCACGAATACTATTTCGAGTCGCCGCCAAGAAGCAAAGAGAAAAGGAAAAGGGGAAACAATGTCGTGATTCTTCTGAAACATCTGAAAGAAGTAGAGCCGAGAAGAGCCACCAATAGAGATATTGGGCTAGGCAAGCTACATCTATTGGCTAGGGAACGAATAGGGGAAGCGAAGCAACAGCGGTCGTAGGGATATTCGACTGTAATCACATAAGCTCTGGTCGAGCGCGCTTAGGAGAGCTACAAGTCAAGGGAATCTTTGCTTTATTAGAGGGAAGCCTAGGATTTCATTTCATGAGGTGACGTCCAAATTAACGCTTGCAGCTCGCAGATTGAGGCTATATCTTAATTTAGCAACCTCCTAAAAATAACTACCCTAGCCGATCCTCGTGGTACCAAAATCCCCGACGTGATGAATGATAATAGGGCTGGGCCGCAAGGGAGTCAGGAACGGTCGGAAGATCGTTGGAGACCTGAGGCTTAACGCCGCCCCGTACCTCCCGGTACACTGATAGGGGTGAGTGATAACAAGGCACACGACTTGCAATGTACCCCTAGCAGTTAGTGGTCTGGCGCACAGCACACTGGCATCATGGTACTTGGTGTTAGCAACGTGAATTCTCCAAATACCCAAGCTTTCGTTGCTATCGACGACCTTGACGAAAGATAATTGGCAGATTGATGTCACCTTACAGGCTCCCAGGCGCTTGTGGAAGACCGGCGAGCGCGAGAGACGATGCTAGTCAGGCGCTTCCCCTATTACCAACATGTACCTGCAGTGGACACGGCTGGCGTACACAGGGGCGAAACGCCCGCTTATCTAGGCTTTCCCCAGACCGAACTAATCCAACCAGAGGGCGGCAGCGTCGTGGTGTCCGCGTTGGTACCTTGCAGGAAGGATCATGATGGTAGCAGTCGCCTGTAGGGCGGATAGAGATTTCCTGCAGGTGATCTAGGTCCTGGTACAAAAATAGCGTTAAACGCCCGACTCGCAGATTGAAGCATGCAAGACGGTAGATGGTGACGTCGCGGCGCGCAATTACGCGCATGAGCATGAGCGAGGAAGATCGGAAATCTTCTAGAAGATAACCTGTGTTCGAGTGGCGAGCCACACACCGCGCGAGATGCTAGATGCTAGATAGCCGGGGCGCTTAGGTGATTATCGCTGGGCGGCTATTCGAGATGGGAGACCTATGATTGGATAGATAATAACTACCTATTACCAGGGTGTGATTTTTGGGACGACATACCTGCAACTCATTGCATTTAGTAAAGATAAATGAGAGACGAGAGACGATAGAAGCTCTGGTATCCCCTGGCCTTTTAAATTTGCCATGTTGTTGTGGGAATGTCGTGAGGCTCAAGCGCTGGCAATGTTTATTGTTTATAAGTCGGCCCCTAAATTGGCCCTAAAGGGACCTACAGAGGTACAGCTTTACCGCCAGTAAAACCACTGACGCTTTGGTTTAGCTCTTGGCGCGGAATCATGTGATTGTCATATGTACGACGGGGTGCATTAGTCACAACTTTAGCATGTGCAGAATACCTACACATTTTTGTAGGTGTGCTGAATGGAAGTACCTACCACCTACCAATTAGCGTAACCACGGGCCTTGACACTCAATGGTTGTCCCCCGTATCCTGCTCGGGGACTCAAGAGCCAACAACACACACGATATCTTTGTCCTATGTCCTACACCATAGGACGTGCCTCGGACAATAGTGTCGGTGTCATCAACACTAGCCCATAGTGGCCTATGGCTATGGCTACTTACCTAGGTAGGTATGGCTATGGCTACGGTTATGGCTGACGGCTAGTAGGTCGGTGATATACTTTACCTTTACCAACCAACACGTTTATGATCTATCACAACGCACCAACATCGTCGCCCTGGTACTACCCCATTTATTACCAATTACATTATCTACAGGCTACCTTGAACAACGTGGCTGCGTGGTCAAAAAGCTCGTGCGTGACCTGTAACACTAAATGAGCACTGACCTTCGGTAACAAGCGTATTACCTAAAAACAGGCATATGCACCGAGTTAGCGAGCAACCTGGCGACTCGGTAAATTCTGACAGATGACCAACACTGCTGAAAAGGACCTGAGCTGCCAAGGACACTCCCGAATTTCCACAGCGTGTGTAACTCTGGATATCTATTAACCTCAGGTAGGCGATCCTTTAGTCGTCCTATCTTCGCAGACCCCTTGCGCGACCTTGTACTAACATTCCGAAACCAAACCAACCCGTCGGGTCTAGGTATTTGAAAATAGCTGCGTACTAGTCGGTCGCCTCCTTGCGTACCGAAAGTATATAATCTCGAGGTTGGGTATAGTCCTAGCAGCCTTAGAAGCTTCCATTGACGATACTTACAATGTTCTCAACCTTCGTTTTCGTTGCTTTTCTACACTTATCACCTCTTATTAGTGTCAGAGTGCCGCGTGCAGTCATCAAACGTACCTACCCTACGCTTACATGCCGGCCGGCTGTTGGACGTGACGATGCAGGTTACGCTAAAGGCCTAGCAAGGGTAGCAACGGACCTTTTCCCGCTTTGACTGTGTCACTTTCCGGCCTATTTACGGCATGGTACCATTGAAGTAATGCTCAGGACTGACCTCAACGTTCCAGGCAGTGTACGTGTTATCTTAATGAGTCTCACAGGATCAGATCTGCGCAATGTCTACAGTGAACAACGATACCATTCTACCATAGCTTGTTACTATAATTCAACGGCCCGAAACTTGGTGGCGGACGAGTAGCTCGTTCTATCATGGCCCAATAGGAATAGCTCCCCTCCACCTTTTCTTTTTCTTTAAAGGCCAATGGCCCCCAACGGTATTGTCTCGTCTTGGTATACCCCGGGCTCGTCTCAGTCATACTGCTTACCTAGAAATGCGCCAGCAGCAGGTCAAGTACACATCTCCAAGCAGACGAGGGGGCAGAGGACAGACACAAACCATGAAAACACGAATTGCGCATCTCCGGTGGCCGCTGACAAAAAGGGTTTGTTGACTTCGGCCTCATTGGGCCCGTCGTCCTCCTAAGTTGTCGTGGGTGCCCTCGCCGTCAGCCTGACGCAACATTCTACATTTCCACCTCCGCTTTCTAGTATTAGCGTGATGAGGGGTAGCAGTGAACCTTATCGGGGTTAAGATGGTGGTGAGATGGTGAGATTGTGAGATGCAAGGAGGAATAGTACTCCCGTACGTACATACAATAGCCGCATGAGAATCCTCCTGCTCTCTAGTCATGCATGGGATATTCATCACAGTACCGAAGACGTTTCTTGTGCCCTACCAGGCGCCTTAAACGGTCGCAGTTTCGCAGGTCGAACCCGCAAACGTTCCGTCCATTTCTAAGAAAAGAAATCTGGGTCCCGGACTAGGAGTCGGGTTTTATTACACGCGGCACGCGGTTGATCGAGTCTGTCTCGTCCGATGTTGGTTTCGCCTGCTGTAGCGAAGGTCTGATGTCGGACCAATGAGCGACGGCAAGCCGCTTAGGAGCGATCACTTCCCCGAACGGCGGCAAACGCATCCGGGCATAGGCGGGCAAGGAACTCGACGATTCGCGGCAAGCGCTTTGCGTTTGCCCCACAAAAGACTAGTGGCCCCAGCAGCCCAGGCCCGCTGACTCGCTGACTCGTCGAGGTACTTCTGCTTCAGAAACACTTTGGACATGGACAGGGAAGAGAACGATCATGGCGGCGGCCTTACGCTAATTACGCAACAGACCAAGTGGATTGATATACAACGATGGTTGCTAAAATAGTCAGCTTGGGCCAATCAGAGGTCCACTTAGTCCCTTGAGCTGAAGTTCTGATGTTCATGGACGAGGTCCTGATAATCGTATAAACTGGTACTTTTTAATGTACCTCTCAATACGGCTTTCCGGACGAAAGCAAATTTGGTACTCCCTGCTCCCTGTTTTCCCCTGTTCCCTGGGGCCTGCGCATCATCCACAAGTGTGGGATGCTCCCGTGCGAGCCGTGCGTGACTGGCGACTGGCTCTGAAGCTGCGATTCGAAATAAAGGGTGTTATCCGGTCGGCAGGGTGCATTGCAATATACTATATTCAAAATTGGAAGAGTTTCCGAAGCTAAGCAAGCCAGCATGTGCGGCGCCTGGATCGATTACGTCGCAGTAAGATCCAGGGGGTGAAAAAAGAGGACAACTGCATTGATAATATCATTTCTCTTTCCAGAATTGTTTGCTTGGTGAAGGATTCGTACTGTAGCCTTATTTCTTGACCGAGCAGCCGAGCAACAGCCCGAGATGACGACCTACACCTCTCTACGTTCGCAAATGGTCGTGTTCTAAAACTGCACCGCCGCGTTCGGACCTGGGTCCATCACCGCTATCAGCAACTGAGTCCCTGACCTGAAGGGTCTAGCTGGCAGGCTGGGTCCTAACTTCGTGACGAGGGCGGAGACCCTTGCTGTACATGTATTAGCGGCCTCGTTACACCTTGGATCTTGGATCTTAGTCCTTGGTTTAGGTTTCAACCTTCGGGATCAATAAGGATTAACTCGCGGCCCTAACAATGCGATACGAGAGGTTTGTGACGACGGGGCAAGCACATGCGCTAGCAGCAAATCGATCAACATCTTGGTCGGCTCTAGACGCGGGTATTCGCTGCGCCCTAATACTTAGGAGCCCTGTAGCCCTGGAGCCCTGGACCATTTTCGACATCACACGCCCGCGCCAAATTGCATGACAGCTGGATCCCTGTCTTATGGCCCCCATTGGCCACGGCCGGAGTACGACCAGAAGTTCGCAAACTCCTCTGACCGCACCTGCCGGCACTGCTCGCAGCGTCGGCCTTTTCTGGTTGGAGCGGTGCTGCCACAAGCACTTGGCGAGAAGAATTGGCAGAATTCCACGACCAAAGTGGGAATTTCGACGTTGCACCTTGCTGTGCCGCCCGCACACATTCTACATTCTACAAGATCGAAGGGTCCCTTCAGACTACTTAGATCCTCCCAATCGCGCGGCATCTTTCTCCTTGCATCCCTGTTAGATTTAACCAAGCCCACCAACGCGTGCGTGTGCTATTTTGATCGCCTGCCCGGCGGCCTTAATGTCGTGGGTTAGGAGAATCCAAGGCCTACTATGTATCGTACGGACCAATGGGCCATTGGATGGTGGGACCGGACGTGGGACATAGACCGCGGCTAGGCCGCCTTCTAAGCGGCCTCTATTGATTCATCAATGCTCTATTTCTCCCATCGTGACGCGATGTCAACTACCTAGTATCAATCTAAGACGACCTCGACGACAGAACTTGTTGCGGGCCGAAAGTGCTGCACCTATCACAGTCTTATGTTGAAGACGAGAGCCGAGGTAGCAAATGGGACAAGTCAATGGCACTGGATGAGAAATCCCAGTGCAACGTTAGAGGGGCTCGCCGTTGGTGACATGGAGGAGGGCATGGTAGGTGTACGGTTATGTTGACGGTTCGTTGTCTTAGATGACGAACGGTACCTACGGACAAGAGCCAGTACGTGACTAAGACACGATGGATTCAGGCTGCCTGAGGGAGAAAGGCAACATATGCATAGAATGACACATTCCCCGCAAGGCTACCCGTGCTCGTTACCTATTCGAAGAAGACAGAAGCCAGAGCTTACCGCCGCTGGGGTTGGAAACCCGTGTTCATGGCGGTGATGATGAATACCGCTCCTGCAGTGCCACCTAGCTCAGATTCGGTAACATCGCATGGTGAGCGGCGGGAAACGTAAGAGGACCAGGGACGAAAAGAACTAGACATGGCATAGGTACATACGTTAGCACATATGTATAGTACCTGGCTATACCCATCACCTTCGTCTGCATCTTCGTCTTCATACAAGGTATCGACTCTAGTTACGTATGTAGACAGCGCCTCGGCTATCCTATCCGTACGTAGCTCATACGTATAGGGCTTAGACTTGACAAGACATTCAAACAAGCACAAAGCTATATATGAATTCATTTAGTTATTTGTCACATAGCTTACCTACATATATGGTGTGCAGTCTACTCCTGCACCCGGTACATTTAGAGGTCCACCGCGGAATTGGAAAAATTAAGGGTGTCTTGAGATTCCCGCGCAGCAGAGGTAGTTTAATAGGTACATATGTATCAAGGTACTGTGTAGCAGATGCGGACCCTTGCTCGCAGCCGAAATTCCTCGACTCGCTTCCAAGTTCTCAAGGACATTGGACGCTCGTCGCACACAATCCTAGTAGGTACTTCGGGGCGTGGCATCTCTTCGTTCAATCTACCCTCGCCTACCAAGCGCCATGCCGCCCAATATTGGAGCAGCTTGCCAGGGTATGGCGATCTTGACCGGTACAAAAGTATCGAGACATCCCGTCAAGGTCAGGATCAACTCTTTTGGGGGGAAATGTCTCTCTTTCTCTCTTGTTGTCTTGCGTTTTGCATCTTTCCAACTTGCAAAACGACTACTAGTCTTGAACTGCATTAATTGCTTGCATTTGTTCATTTCCACTCTTTTCTTCTGCTTTACTTTGCTGTGCTTTGCATACGCGTATGCTAGATAAGGTACCTTGCTATACCCAAGTACATGCATATAGCCAGCCCTGAGATACATCTACTTCTTTCCACCGACCCTGCATAACTTGCCTTGGGCTCTTATAGTACCTACAGGTAAGCTACCTGCTCTATCCTCCCACCTTCAGGCTTTCATGCCCTACCACCTAGGTACCTCCACAGGTACCCTAGGTACTTTACTTAACCCCCGTCTTACTTTATCTCAGGTACCCTTACCTTAAATCACTTCCCGCTCCGCCTAGGCCTAGCCACTTATTTTTTCTTGATATTCTCTTCCCATATATTTCGCTCTACTACCGCTACGTACTACCCTGATTACTGTTGCCCATTCTGTCTGCGATACATCCCTCTTCTGGCTCTTATCCTCCCTTGACTTGTCACGCGTTTTCCTTCGCTGCATTGGCTGCATTAGTGGAAGGGAGACAAAGAAGTGTTGGCATCCGACCTTAACAACCCAAGGGAGAGAGAAGACCCAAATCGATTTACACTCACAGGCGCAAGCGGGTAGAATTAATCGCGCGTTAAATCGCCAAGCGCCGGGTTCTTTTTTGTACGCATTAAATAAGGGTCGAGGATCCCAGCACAGCACGAACGGGTGGCAGCGAAGGAAAAATAAAATCCAATATAGTTGGTTTAAGTTGGGAAGTGTTGCATCGTGGGCCGGTCCGCACGATAATATCCTGGAGTTTTCCAAATTCCACGCAGACGCAGCCTATACAACGCTCTAACGGTCGACGGTACCCCCGTCTATACTCGGCTCTACCACTCTACCAACAGCGAAGGGACTAAGGGACTGGAGGGAACAAGGAAAGTTTCTGGAAAGGATTACATTAGCAGGGCAAACCAACTTGTAGTCATTTGGGCGCATCCATCAGCCTACGAGCTTCCGCAGCTCACAGCTCACAGCTCGCAGCTTGCACCTTGCAGCTTGGTGCTTACACCGCAACACAGCACTACATACGCACCCGCACCGGCCCTTGCACGTCACAGTCGTATTACGCAGCCAGATTCAAAAAGAGGTGCGGCTCGCTCTCCCGCTCGCTTGCACAAAACTGTCCCCCGCGCACCCGCTTTCGAAGTTCGTCGCTGTCGAGGAAAAAAAAAATTTAACGATTTCTTGCTGATCAACCCATTGCTCAGCACCACGACGAGTTTGCGCTTCCCGAGGATCTGGATTTGATTTAATTCAAGTCTATACAGCGGCCCTCACCCAATGCGCTGATCCCTGGAAACACTCTTTTAAAAAACGATTTAGAGAAGCCCGCACACTGACCGCTGTGCGGATTTACCATCTCTTGGCGATTCATTTCGATTTCTAAATTCTTTGGCTCCTCACCGTCGCCCTCCCGCTTCATTTGTTAGTTCCCCGAGCCCCAGACATCGACGATAGCTGCACCTTTCGGCCACGGCCCGAACTGTGTTAGCAGTCGTCAGTCTTGGAGTGACGAAACGCACTTTCAGTGTAATTACCAGATTACTCCGTCTTGAATACTAACCACAAATTGCGGCTAAAGAATTTTGTTTTGCACGACAACCGCATTTTGCACTCCCCGGTTTCTGTTTAGGTTATTGAGTTCCTATGCACCTCACGCAAGGTTGCTGGACTGAAGATATTGTTGGACGAAATATGGCAACCTTTACGGCTTTAAACGGTGGTGAACCAAAAGGCGCCGACAGACCTAGCAGCAGCCCTACCTCAATACGTGCGGCATCTGAGGAGCGGCCTGCTCGCCAAATAACTACGCAGGAACCTAGGGTCGGAGAAAGCTCTGCAAGTCAAAGAGAACATTGGTCTGGTCCCAGTCCTGACCGGCCATCATATCAACCAATTTCATATCCCGACATTGAAGGGAGTCACAAGCGCAAACGTTCAATCTCAGATGAACCACATAGAGAAGGACCAATTGCTCGGGATCGAGAGCAGCAACCTCAAACAGAATCACGTGATCCATATTCCGCGACAACTACGCCGCGGGAGCGAGATTACAGGCCGTATGGTGACGAAGGTCGAGAGCATCACGAATCTTGGTATTCGCAGCAAGGACATCAAGATAGCCGAAGCGCTTACGACCAGCAGAGCTCCGCGAGTGTAAACCCCTCGCCGACAGATGACCATGCTGGCTCACCGCTTCGAAGATCAGTCACGCATGCAGATTCTCAACAAGATTACTCAGCAACGAGTCCTGATGGTGACGACGCCTTGATGTATGGCAGTAGTTCCTACAGTGCTGAGAGAAAGGGAGATACTATGATTCAGTCGGACCCTAAGAAAAGGAAGCGCAACTTCAGCAACAGGACCAAGACTGGGTATGTAGCCCCCTATTATTTTACCAACTCACCACGTTGTATCTGGGGGTTCTTGCTGACTCGTACGTATGGTGTGGCCGTATTTGCCTACTCTTACGTGTTGAGGCTACGTTAGTACCGCAACACGTGAGGGCAAGGCATCGGCGCTCCGTACAAGAATTACAGTTGCCTAACATGTCGAAAGAGAAAGAAGAAGTGCGACGAGACAAAACCACAATGTAAGCTCCTCTCAGGTAACATAGCTTAAGGACCATCTGTTAATAATAGAGTAGGTACCAACTGCGTCCGAGGCGGGTTCGTATGCCACGGATACCCCAACCAACGAGGTTACCCGAAAATGGAGAACAAGCCTGCTGCTGTCCCACTCGAGTCCAAGGATCCCAGTTATGTCCCTCCCGGTGCCTATGGAATGCCTCAGCAAAGCAATTACCCGATTCCGCCGCCACCCCCTCCTCCGCCTCCGAAGCGTGACCAATCTGCCCAGCCATATCGTGGCCAGTCTCTCCGTATAGAACCAGTACAGGGTCGACCAATTCTAGTAGAAGACAATCGGCCACCAGCTCCTGCGACGCTTCCTACGCCGACTCCGTCAGCTACAAGTCCGGAAAACAAGCTATCGTCAATATCGTATAACGCTCCCACAAATGTGTTCCCAACGCCAATAAGCGCCACGAGTACGAATATGCAGTTGCCAACACCGCTGAGCAGCATTGACCGGCACAAAGATTACCAGAGGGTGCCACCGCTACACGACCTTACACGGACCGAACACGAGACTTCGCATCCTAACTCACTTCCGCAGATCAACATCCTTCCGCCGACTCGCAGCAGCAGCCCACCAACTCAATCTCAACCCGCGCTCCCACCTCCACCTCCACCTCCGCCTCCACCTCAAATACCAGCAACACCAACGACAGCAACCGATTCCCAGGAAGCGGCTCGGCAAGCTCTAACTCATTCTGCCTTCGCGCAAGACAGGGAGAGAGAGAGGACGCAGAAGGAAGAGATGCTTTCAGGAAACCAGTATTACCCTTTCGACGAAGAGCTCATGTTGGAGAGGCAAAGATGTAGCGTGGCATGCTTCAGATTCAACAACTCAACAAACCCCAACGTCGGAGTCTCGGCGGCCGAGCGCTCGCGACTCTTCCGGGAAATCCTGAACCCGACAGAACCTATTGCTATCGAACCGCAACTGGTATCGTCTTTCACACCTGCCGGAAGCGTAGGACAAGGGGTAGTTGTTGAGGCACCATTTAACTGCGACTACGGCTACAACATTGTCATTGGGAATAATGTCTTCATCGGTCGAAATTGTACCGTCATCGATCCCACGGAGGTCATAATCGGCAACAACTGTTACATCGGACCAAACGTCAACCTATTCGGCGGCACGTTGTATACTGACCCCAGAAAGCGCAAAGGCAGCAGAAGTCCTCACTTCGGCGCCCCTATTCATATTGACGAGGATGTATGGATCGGAGGTGGAGCCATAATCCTCCTGGGCATCAAGATCGGGAAGGGTGCAACAGTTGCCGCGGGCGCGGTGGTCACTAAGGTGAGATACTAGATTGCGGAGTAACGATGGCGTACCTGAACATGCTGCTAACAGAAATTCCTAGGATGTACCACCGTTTACCGTCGTAGCTGGCAATCCAGCTCGTGTAACACGCGGCGCTATTGGATGACACGAATTTTTGGCGGATTTATTTATCTTTTATTTATACCACACGATCTTGCGAATCATATCTTTTGATACCCAGTATCGTTTATTAGTACTTGCGCACGTTTGGTCGTTCTCTGTTTCGTGTTTTCGGGACTTCGTCCTTGGATACCTGATATGTCAGGGAGGCTATTTGGTTTTGCGCAAGTAGTGTGGGCCGGATGGGCTTCACAAATTCCATTAATCAGGGAAATATAAAACAGCACGGAAGCCGGCGCGGACATATGGATACAACAGGGACGACGTGCCATCCACTGGGGATAAGGGTACAGCGGGGCAACACCAAAAGCTCTGGAAGCTATATGGTGGCGATATGAGGCTCGAGGCTCACCTCTCCGCGCTTGGGGGTGTGGGTTTCATGCGGACCTTGTTGTTTGCCCAAGGGGAGGATCCGCAAGTCGGCTGCCGGTATTAGGGAAAGGGATCAGTATCGATAACGAGACGACGGCCTTCACACACACGGATTTACGACTGCACGCGGGTCCGCTGCTGAGGCTTTTTGGCTAGGCCTGCAGCGGACCATAATCATCTCAGGTGCTTCACGTGAAGACGAGCTTGTTCATGAAAAAAGAGGGGGGGATACTACGTGGGCAAACGAACGGTATATATAGACCTAGGTTTCAAAGATACCCGGTTTTTGTTTTATTTTTGGTTTCTGCAGCGAAGTCACTTGCTGTGCGCAAGTGCGACGAGAGGGGGTAGCGTGTATACTATGGGTTAAGTAATTGGAACTGCTTGTTGCTTGCGATGTTCTTTCCGTGCTTCGTGATTTTGATGAGATGAATACCGTCATGTGCGGTATAGTGGTGTATGGAAGAGCATACTAGATTGGGGTATCAGTGTCAGCAGTTGCGTCTTCTTGCCTTCGTTTCATACTGATTTTTAACACAAATTATCACTAAGCACTGTGATATAGTCTAATTATTGGCAAGAACTATTTACTCTATGCATGATCGTAGGACGCCAGTAGCTAGTTAGTTTTCTATTGTGTACTTAGGTAAGTAAGTAGGTGTTGAGATAGGGTGGGAATACCCTCTTTATATTATCTGCTCCTTGGCCATATTCTACTCTATGAGAGGTAAATATCCCCACGAAAAAATGATTACGGAAACCTCCCAAGCTTCCTAAGCAAAGTCATTGACATCTTTTAACATCTTGAGTATCTACCTAGGTACCGGCATGTATGGAAGAAAGCCGGACTTGATGCCTGCTAGCCTATCTCACTAGCACGAAAGAATGGGTACGACTTGAAAGTGTAGCGCCCACAAAAAACTAAGTAAAGAAAAGAAGAAAATTCTAATACTCCGGTACGGGGAATCGAACCCCGAGCTCCTCGGTGAGAGCGAGGTATGTTAACCATTACACTATACCGGACTGGCACATTGCGAGCCCATGCTCAGCGAGATAACATGGTGTCCACCTACAATCTTTATATACCTCCATAGAAGACTTCTGTATATACTTACTCATGAATGGCACTTAATGGCTTAGTGGCTCAGGAATTACGCGGATTACCTCGAAGTGACAAGCATAGTAGTTCAAATTCTTAGTGCAGACGCGAGTAGCTAGCTGTGTTTGCATTCATAATTTGTCTCTTCTTCATTTTCGTCCCCTATCAAGCGATACTAGCGTTCCTATTCCACGGCAGCGATTGGCAACTACATATTCATATTCGAGCCTTCGGGCCCATAACCTGGTAGATTCCGATCCATAATAGGCTCTCTACTTCTTCTGTCTCTTGCTGCTCTTATCACTGATACCACTCAACACGCTCACGCTTCTCTTACGGTTATTACTACTACTTCCTGGCCTTACGCCCTTGTCTCCTGGCGCGGCACCATCTCCGTTCGCCATTGTATCACTATTGCCATTGGCCTCGCCGTTGGTCGATCCGTTAGTAGCGGGCCCATCGCCATTGGGCTTCTCGGCAGATACGGCGCTGGTAGAATCCCCGTTGGTACTGTGAGTTTCATTTACGCCATCCTTCTTCGCATCGCCGTTAACCTTCGCGGACTCGGCAGCCTTCCCCGTCTGGGCAGGCGCCATCGTCTTCTCGCGTTCCGCCTTCTTGGCCTTCTCGAGCTTGATCTCGGCGTCCAACTTATCGCTCAACTTGCGCGTATCGAGAAGAACACCGATAGAGGCGAGCAGCTTCTCCATCTCCTCGACCACGGCCCTCGTGGGCATGTTGAGTCGGCTGGGGATGTCGAGCTCGGCCAGGGTGTTGGTGATTCTTTGGTGTTGCGCATTGCTCTTAGTCGTGAGGATCTTGTTGATTCGCTCGTAGCGGAACGTCGGTCCTGAGGGTAGCCGATCATGGTGCACCACGCCGTAGATCTGCTCTTCCTGCTCGCTGAGCTTCTTGGGTGCGGGTTGAGGTCCTTTCTTGGCTGGTCGCTCTGGCCGCTCGCTCCCGCCGATGGAATCACGATGACCTGTCGAGGATGCTGCTATGCTCTCCCGGCGGTTTTCTGATATCGGCGTAGAGTTGGGGTGACCTAGACGATCCGAGGGGTGGGCTGACGCTGGTGTATTCACTCCGTTGGCCTCCATCAACGACTTACGCTTCTTAGTCTTGTCGACATTCATAAGGTTTTGTAGAAGTGTTGCCAGCCCGGCACTAGATTTGAAGGCACTGATGTCCTGTTCTGTTTGGGGGTAGTCGAGGCGGTGGTAAAGTTCACGCCGTTCTTGGTTGAGCCTTTCTTGGCGGGCAAGAATTCGCCGTACTTCGATAAGTAGCAATTCCTCTTCCTGAGCTTCCTCCCTAGACCTTGACATAGCGTCCGACGCAAATTTCTTCCGCTGTGTTTCTGCTACCGGGTTGAAATTCGCCATCATCTCGTGAAGCTGGAACTCGGGTTGTGTCATGTATTGAACCGGTTTCTGCACCACCATCATCTTCGCCGCCACCTCGTAATATCGTGACTTCAAGTCCTCTAGACTTCGAGGCCTCCCAGCTGGCATCACAGCGGTTCTCGGATCCATGCTACCCGCACCCTCTCCAGTCCTTGCTTGCTCGGGCGGTTTTGGCTTGTATTCGTACCGATCCCATATCAGCGGCCATCGAAGATCAAAATCCCTGACCAGACCAAATAGATAATCTGTCTCGTCCTTCGTCCAGTACCTACTGATCAAATTGGAGTTGTATTGGTCATCGCTGTACTGTGGAATGTCGACTTGCACATTGAATTTGGCAAACGTCGAGTCGTCGAGCTGTTCGGATTTACTCTCCTGCTCGGTCCCATTCTCTCCACTTTGACTCTCTTGTGTTCTTGCTTGGTCTTCTGTCTGCTTCCTCCAATGTCGCAAATGTAGCGACTGATCGTCTCGCGCCGAGTTGCGAAAGGGTCGCAGCTCCCATCTTACTGCTGGTTTTCTGCTGCCGAACCGTCGCTTCTTGAATGATGATATTTCTGGAACAATGGCGATGGGATTGTCACCTCCCAAGTTTTGCACTTCTCTTGCCAATCCCTTCAAACTCGGTCGCGGAACGTTGGTCTTTAATTTCTTAGCCGGTCTGGCGGTGCCGTCATGCGGTAGATTGAGGACGTCCCGAACATCGTGGGAGGCCATCCTCGGCGCGTGCAAAGCAAGCAGTGGGACAAAGTTTCCTATCGTCGGGGGGGATAATGGATCGGACGATTGTGAGGTGGAATGCAAGAAAGCGGCAGCGGTCGGAAAAGCTTATTATTAAATAATATACGCGTTTCAATAAAGCTGAAGAATCTAAGGTAAGTCTCCCTTCATTAAAGGCAATTCGTGACGCGTTGACTTTGATGCACTCCCGTTCGATGAGGCTAAATCGTCGAGCGAAAATCGACCCGCCGTGCTCGTTCGTGGTGGTGTAGAATTGATTGAGACAGGCAAAACGACGAGGTTCGAAAAAAAATATGCGCTAAACAAGGCATATTGGCAAAGAAGGATTACAATACCTGACCCCCCGGTGCTAGGCACGTGACACAAGCTTAGCTTATGGGCAGCTCCAGGCTTTATCGATACCTGTCCAGCCATCAAGGAGCCCCCTTTAGGCCAAGCCAGACCTTTGCGCTAGGTACCAGCAGCCACTGTAACGCTTCCCTACTCCCCTAACCCCTGCCACTGGCCTTTTTTTCGAACGTGGCACCTTGGAATCTCTTTTTGAAGCTATACCAATGCCGATTTGAGATACAACACAAACAACGTCCCCTATCCACCCACTACGGCCGCAAATCCCGATCCCTACCCGAATACCTTATATAATCGACAGAGCGCAATTGAGACGCCGTCGAGACCATGAGGGTGCTTCTCCCCTTTCTGATGCTGGGCTCCGTCGCCCACGCGCTGTACTTCTACCTCGACGGCACGGCCTCCAAGTGCTTCTTCGAGGAGCTGCCAAAGGATACTCTGGTGGTCGGTCACTACACGGCCGAGGAATGGGACGACAACCTAAATGCGTGGGCCAAGCACGACGGCATCAGCATCTACATCTCCGTTGACGTTAGTCTACCCTTACGTAGATCAGTCGCGAGACAAACCGACCCCCTTAGTTACAAATGCTGACGATCGCGAAAAAAAACAGGAGATGTTCGACAACGACCACCGGGTAGTCTCGCAGCGGGGCACGTCGGCGGGGCGGTTCACGTTCACGGCGGCGGACGCGGGCGAGCACAAGATCTGCTTCACGCCGAGCAGCAGCAGCGGGCGGCCCAACTGGCTCAGCGTGCTGCAGCCCAACGGCGGCATCAAGCTGACCCTCGACCTCGCCATCGGCTCCTCCGAGATCGAGTCCACCGACAAGACCAAGCTCACCGACATCGCCCAGCGCGTCCGCGACCTCAACGCCCGCCTCCTCGACATCCGCCGCGAGCAGATCTTCCAGCGCGTACGTGTTTTTTCTTTTCTTTTCTCCCTTCTCTCCTTTGTACTTGATAGATAGAGTTTTATGTAGTTTGGATTTTAAGAAAGGGTTGTATGAATTACGGCGGTCATAACACGTATGGGATTAGATCACGCAAAAGCTAACAGCCAGCAGGAACGAGAAGCCGAGTTCAGAGACCAGTCCGAATCCACCAACTCGCGCGTCGTGCGGTGGATGTTCATCCAGATCGTCGTCCTCGGTATCACCTGCGCGTGGCAGCTATCGCATCTCCGGTCCTTCTTCATCAAGCAGAAGCTGACCTAAAACCCCCCACAAATGCGAGACGACGTATTTGGTTGGAAGGTTCAAAAATAGGGAGTTTTGGTCTGGCTCTGAGGCGGCGTAGATATGAAGTAGACGAAAATCATTGGAGACGGGACGGGACGAATACCTTCCAAGGTGTAATTTACCGGGATGACCTACAATATCTCGATGTATTGATAGCAGCCTTGACATATCCATATTGAAACATGATACATGAATTACCAACCAGGCATTGCTGCCTTCGGGCTCTAGACATCACTTGCGAGATATTGTGAAATCATAGAGTTGGCTAAATATAAATTTGACTAGTCCAAAGCCCCTAATTAGTACATTGTTATTCAGGAGTTGCCCTGATGGTCTATAACACAATCCTCGATATCACACAACAACACGACCACAGTTTCAGTGTACTCCAACATATCAAGTCAAATCACCATGCGCTTCGCAGTATCGGCGTTGAAATCATTATCAAGTCTTTTTGCCCTATGCCCTTCTCTACCAACGCGAAAACCCATGGTGCTTAAAACACCTTTCCTTCTCTGCGAGATCTGCTTTACTATAGCCACTCTGCGCTCTTTCTCCATGTATTGCTTTCTTGCTTAATACACAATCCCGAAATATCAGGTACTCCACAACTCTTACTCTCTCTCTCCTCTCTTAATTACGAATGGTGTATAAAGGGGTGGGAACGGATGACAGAAAATACGAAACCCGGTCCCAATGCTCGCCAACAGGTTCAATATCCCACCCATCGCCGTGCTGTGCTTTACTGATTAAACAGCCTTGTATCTATCTCATCAAAACGAGAGTCGTGAAAGAAAAAAGTTATTTGTTCGTATCTCGGTCTGCGCCAGGCCTGAATCCTGATGGGAAATTAGGCTAAGAATCGTCTTCCAAGTTCTTCGATGGGGTTTGGCTTGGAATGGGTTCTGAACAACCAGCGCTGCGGTACACGGCTTGAGGGACTGATCACAGAAGTCGGGTGACAATGAATTAAACGCCAGGAAGTTGACGTCCGAGATCCAGGAAGGCGGCTAGGATCCGTGCCAGCAGACAGCAGTCCGAAGCGTAGTAGGGTACCAGGGTGTATTAAAGGTAGTATAATCCGACACGGAGGACTTCCAATAACTCTAGTCTATATGAAATCGCTAGCATGCCATCGTAAAACGTGTTTAACCTATGAATTCGTCAGTCCTACTCAGCGGATAAGCAGTGACATCTTTACTAACCGCAGCAAAGAACTTTCATGAACTTCTGGAATCCTGTTGGTTGAGGTTCCATCGGTCTTCCATTGGCGGCTCCAGGTGATCCTAAAGCACCCGGAGGCGCCATCCTTGGCGGCAGATTTTGGTTGCTGTTCTGGAACTGTGCTTGAGTCGAAGGGGTTGGAGTAGACATGTCCCGGAGACCCCCCACCGCGCTACCTCGCTGAGTTGTCAAGGCGCCGGGCGCGTTTTGCCGGCGCTTGTCCGTCGGCCTCGCCGGAGACGGAGGTGGGGGCTGCGCGGCGTTTAAACGCTCGTGGGTAAGGCCGCCAGGAGTGTTCGCACGGGACTGATTGTGCAGCTCTCTGGCAGAGATGCCCGGGGCTTTGTTCGGGTTGTGATAAGGGCCAGGCTTATGCATAGCATCCCAACCCTTGCTCGACTCCTTGCTTATCTTCATCCAGTCATACTCGCCATCCTCTACTTCCCCGGTGTTCTTCAGAGCTTGCGTGAATAGTTCGCGCAGGTAGTCATAGTCGGGGGTGTCCTCGAAGCCAAGGTTCCGTACGTAGGTTAGGTATTTGCTAAACTCTTCCGGGAAGCCTTCGCACAGGTCCTTAATTGGCGTCGTCTGCTTCTTCTCGCCAATCTTCTCATACTTCTGCTTGTTCGTCGCAGCCTTGAGGCCTTGCCATGGCAATCCACCCCGTAGGAAATACATGAACACATGGCCGAGAGCTTCTAAATCGTCTCGTCGCGATTGCTCACGCCCCAAGTGAGTGTTGATACTCATGTACCTAGCAGTTCCGGATAGGGATTTCCGCTCTCGGTACGGAATGTGTTGTTTCGTCTTTGGATCTCGGTACTGCTTGGCCATACCAAAATCGACGACGTGGATCACATTGGCAGCCTTGGTGCCGGGCCGGCCGATCAGGAAGTTGTCGGGCTTGATGTCTCGGTAGATGAGGTTCTTTTCGTGAATCGTTTGTACACGGGAGAGCTAGGTATTTTGTTTAGCCTGGGAGGGAATTGATAGGACGCAGAATGCACTACACACCATTTGCTTGGCTACCATCACAACAGTCTTGATAGAGAACCTTCTATTGCAGTGGTCGAACAGATCTTCCAGAGAAGGACCGAGCAGATCTATAACTAGTATGTTGTGTAGGCCTTCTTGGCCAAAGTAATAAACATTAGGAATACCAGCTGTGAAGCAAATTAGTCAGTGTGATGGCCATAAGTATGAATATAATATGTAATTTGACTTACGGCAGCCGACGAGTATCTTGTATGTACGGTATTCATCTCGTAGTTGTGGCGCATCGCTCTTTCGTGGCTCCTAAAGGTTCAAGTCAATTAGAATAGGCCTTACTAGACGGTGCAACGTCGTTGGATAACAACAATGCAACAGTTAAGAATAATTATTGGCTTATGATAAGCCAAGGCATGGCGAGTCTACTCACAAACTTGATGGCCACTTGTTGGTTGTTCAACAAGTTCGTGCCCTCGAAAATAACACCAAATGACCCTTCGCCAATCTTCTTTCCGACCCGGTAGTGGACGCCGACAACGTTTGATGAGGAGGACGCCATCGTGGGCTAAGGTTGGCAGCTTTGTTGCCGTTGAGAGGTTTGGGGGTCGGCAGTGGCGGATTAGGGACTTGTACGGTCGGAAGGTTGCTTCAGCCTTCAGGAGAACTAGGCGCCGCTGATCCGACTAAGAGTATCGACAGATACTCAGATGGTTCAGGAAAACCGAAAGCTCATCCCTCGAGTGGTTGTGAATTGAGACGGACTCGAGTTGGCGAAGTGTTGGATTCAGTCAATCCTTACCAGGTGCTGGTGGTGAATTGATCGATCGGACGGATTGGAAAGTGACGAAGAAAGTGAAGATCAGAAAGGGAGGAATTTGGGGAGAAGCGGTCGGGGAACGGCAGTGGCTGCAAAGTGGCCCAGCCCATACATACGCCCATACGCCCAGTTGCCCAGGAGTTACCTACCAGCGACCAGCGGTATAAGTGTAGAAGTGCAGGGTGATCCACACTGCGCCGCGGTCTTTCCAGGTCTAGGTACTTGTCTTTACTGCGCTGCTGCCACTGCGCACAGGGTACCGTCAGGTACTTGTCGCTAGCCCAAATTGCAAGCGTATTTTAGGCGGGGCTTAGGTAATTAGACGTGGTGCTATGGCCACCCTGGACATCCCTGAATCACTGCCACACAAGAGGCTTTACTGAAAGCAGGCAGTGATTTGGCTGGGCACTGGGGCAATGGCGGGGCGGAGGCTGTCTTCTCTCGGTCAGGGGCTCCGAATTCCAACAGAAAAGTTCCAAGAAGCAATCATTAATCATTTTGTTGATGAAGTCTAAGTCTGAGTTGCTTGAATGCCTACCTAATGCATGTAGGTAAACAGCGACGAGAATTCATGTACATACTAAAAGTAATCTGAGTATGGCAGTCTGGGTACCCTATCTGCAGGTACATCTATCCGCAAGTAGCAGTATCGGGCACCCCGTAAGCTTGACCCCGGACCCCCTAGTTCAGGAGATGTCTCTACACCTCTACACCACAGCAAACCTCCGGGTCTGCGGGTTTGCCAGACTGCAAGATTGCCAGATCGTCAGCGATGAAAGAAGCAATACCAGCTCCAATAGAAATCCCTATTGCTGAGTCATAAATACTATTAGTAGTATCATTATCGTATTAATGAGAGAGATCCCCCTCCACTAAAATAGCTGGTACCTATCGTCCAATTCCCGAAATGAAATCAAATGAAAGTACGAAAGGTTGACGGGACGGCTGGTCCTCGCGCACGCTAAACGGTCACAAGCGACGCATTAATGATCGACCATCGCTAGTCAGCATATGAAGGGGCGCACGATCCGGCTGACCCAAACTTGACCTAAACTGCCAGACTGCCAGATAAAGACGCAACGAGGTCGCTGCAAACAATGTACTTGTTCGAGAAGCACCTGACAATCAGTTGCATGATCTAGGTAAGGCTGCGGCTAATTTTCTATTTCTAGAGCTAGATCAATTCTCTACGCTAATTATTCTTCGTCTTTGTCTATCTCCATCTTTAGGTCTTCGACAAGTTCGACAAGGCTTGCCAACCCGCCAGCTTGCCTAGCCTCACAGTCAATAAACAAAAGAAAAAAGGCCGAGAGTGGAAGGGTCCAGATCGAGAGGTTACATGTACCTGGACCTAAGAAAGATTGAATGGATCCCATGCTGGTTCGGGAATTGATTTTTTTCAGTTAGCCAGATCTTCAAGCTCCATCGAAAAGCCAAGAGCTCCAGGGCTATATTATGCCAATTATTGTACCTGTGACACCTCCTGAGACCAGAGTCTTGAATTACCTAGTTTTGGTCGACTGTATCGGCCTTCTTATCTCTCTTTTAAACTAAAAAGTGTCTAACATCATTCAAGCTCAAGCTCAAGTACTAAAAACTGGCCGACTATTATTTACCAATGAAAAGTCCGAGTAAGACGTTTAATCGTTTAGCGTCGTCGACCGATGGAATGCGTCGAGACTCGAAACCCCTAGCGACCGTTGGTCTGTGTACATGCAACTTGTGGTTGAACTCGCAAGACACTATTCACATGTTACCAACATACAATCAATCACTCTCCATCTACGGACTGTCACCGTGACATACCAAAGGCCAAACTACTAAAATACCATGCGACGCAAAGTTAGACTTCTGCAGAGCATGTTACACGTGTAAATCAAAACAGACCAGGCCAGGAAGTGATGCGTCACGGACAACTCAGCAAACGTATATAACTTGCTACCCGCGTCCAGCGAACACCGTTGGATTCCGATGCTTGCCTCCCAACCCGCAGCTGAAAACAGCCTTGCGTAGTAGGCCGAGTTTCTCCGGCTGCAGAGCTGATCCTACCGCCATTCCACCCTATTACCCAAGACCTGGCGCTTACGAAGAGATGCGTGTGTTAGGCAAAGTTTCAGGCCAAGCGGCTCGACCATTCCCTTATTGGCGGAGAAGTCTCTTAAACTCTTGTTTCGACCTCACCCAATTCCGTACTCACATTTGTTTTATGCCGGCCTTGTCTCAGATTCCACAGGAGAGTGCGAAACACAGATTAACTTCGACGTCTACTGAGCTGAGCATCGTCATCAGAAGACAATATTGATACTATCGTCGCTTAAACATTGCGCATAATTGCTACATCTTGCAGAAAGGGAGAACCAAGCCGTTGCTACGTATTCTCTACCATTAATACAGCTCATACAATAAATCCGAATAAGAATAGGCCCAGGTTCTTTATATAGTGCAAGAAAACATGGTAGGATTACTGTATACCTAAGTAGTTTTCAATTGCCGAATAGAAGAAAGTTGACTAGGTCGTACAGAAGAATCGTGACGCCTTATTGCAATGGATTCACAATCGACAAGAGCGCAGGGATATAATCTCCTAGATTGATTCCCCCAGAACTCTAACCTTCTGGTCTTATATAGCTCCTTGTGCAAAAACGTCCTTATTTCAACGCATTTTAGTTTTGTGTTGTGATAGAATCGATGTAGTTAAAACGAGCCTTGTTCTTACTTGTCCTTCATCTAGTGTTACGCGATTTATGAATCGATGCTATTTCATCCTCTTCGAGTCTTCGAGTCTTCGAGTCTTCGAATTCTATCTTGAAATATATTAAGGACGTATGTAAATCTTAGAAGCCTGGTGTTTGCAAGCTTAACTCTACTTCTCGACCCAAGCCGCATGAATGCGAAGCATAGACCGAGTTCATACTGCCTCCTATCTTGATTGATAGGAATGAATACACTATCATGAAAGCAAGGCATTATGGTAGTTGATTGGTACCTCTTGAGTAGCAAGAAAAACGTTACGAATGAGGATGTTGATGAGGATGTGCCTAAGTGACATTAATCATGTTCAAATCATATACAGAAACCATTTTCCGAGACAAGATATAGGGATATGTACCCATCCTACGAAAGTTTGTTAGAAACTAGTGAATGTCCGAAGTTGGCTCCATTGGTAAAATAAACTGCAGCCTTAGGTATTGGGCTAAACATCGTATAACTCAAAATAGGGATCGGATATGCACACCTTAGGTAGACAAGGACAGTGCTCCGTGACGTTCGGACGTATGAACGATAGTTCAAGAGTGATCTATATAAGAAGCGTGCTGCACCCAAATCCTGTAAAAATCTGGCTGTTGTTTCCCCTTAACCAAAACTACCTATTTTCAATCTGCTCGTTGTCAATAGCAACACCCACACACACACACATCTACATTCAAAATCAACCAGACACCCTGCCACTTCAGCAGAACTTGAGAACTCAAGATACCTACTATCATAAGTATGATCATTGCAAGCCCGCATATACACATCTATTCGTATAACTGACCCTCATCTCCCTTAAGCAACCATGGCTGGAATCAAGCGTTCCCAAACTTTCGACGCACCCCCGACCAAGAGGGCTCGCGCAGATCCAAACAGACCTGACCTACAAGAACCCGAGACCGCAATGGCCGTACGAGATGTGATGAGGCCCAGAAGATTGGCAGTGACTACCCTGGATCGAGAAGCAGCCCAACATCTCGCACGTCTTCAAGCCATAAAACGGGCAACCGACGCACTAATGGTAAGAGAACCCTTTCCTTCCCCCCTTTTCACCACACCACCCTAAAGCACCTACCTCAAATGCCATATACAGCTCTCCCTCATAACGCTGCTATTCAATATCTTATCTCCTCAATCCACCCCCCACACATCTCAATACACGAGCACCAGGCTAACCACCTCCTCACAGCACGAGAGCGCACACACAACACTGGCTCGCCTCCTCGACGGGCTCAGCCGTCTCTACACGAGCACCGAAAACGCCAACGGCCAGAACTCGTTCAAGATCGCGCGCATCACAGCGGCGGGCAACGGGCTACTACAGCAACAACAATTCTATGCGGAGGACCAGATCATGGTGGACGGCGCGTGCGTCAAGGCGAAGACGCGGGAGCAAGCCTCGTACGCGTCGGCGCTGGGGAGCGCCCTGCTGATCATCCGGGTGCAGATGGGCGGGTCATTCGACGACCTCAAGAACACATTCTTCGAGGACAACGGGGGCGTGCTGAGCGCCGCGGCGTACTGGACACACTTGGAGGACGCGCTGATGGCGCATGGAGAGGAGGATTGCCTGTGAGAAGGGAGAGAGACAGAGAGAGAGAGATGGCGGGAAGCGATATGAATGGCGGCACTTGGCCGCTTATACATCTTGGGAGAAGATGGAAGGAGGAACATTGACGCTGCTGGCTCTTTGGCAACCGGGGCGAATGTTTGTTTAAGGGTTGTGTACGAGGTGGGCAACGTGGGAGATGAAACGAGAGATGATTTGTTACTGTCACCGGATATAAGGGTCAAGCTAATTGGGAGCTTGGAGGAAACTCGTCGAGTTATCGGCGTTATACGACTGCGCCGTCAATCGTCACTGTTCAATCGGAATCAATATATTCCTTTTCACATCATCATGGTTTTAAGTCTTGTGAATCGCAAATGTCTTCGTATTACTCCCCTGAGTATTGTGTAATCCATAGCTAATCTACCTGGGTTCCCATTTTGATCACCGTAAACACCGTGCCCCCCTCACGCAATTTGTGCGTGTCAAATGCTCTATAGTTCCGTCAAATGCATCATAAAACTCCAAGTCTACTTATCTCAAGTAGCTGGGCAATATGTCCCATCCCAAGGACATCGTGACTGAGCCAAAAGTGGCTATAACGCTCAATCCATCCCCATTTCTCATCTCTCTCATAGCTGCACGTCGTTGTTGAGCAGTCTGACCTCCTCGCCGGGCTTGAAAGCAGGTAGTCCGATGTACGGGCACCCGTCGCAGCGGAAAGCATCTCCGAGCGAACAGTTTCCGCACGATCCCACCTTGCCTTGGACCGTGAAGTCGACCTCATTTAAGTCGCTGGTGTTGAGCTTCAAAGACTCCAACTTAGAATCCGCCTCCTTTCTCTTGGCTGCGTCTTCGGCCTCGAGTCGCTGGGCCAGGCCGCAGGTACAGTCCTTGCAGGCGCGTCGTCGCTTGCCAACCTTGGGTACACATTCCTCGGCTATAGTATTGATTAGAACCACCCCATGAAAACATGATAGCTAAGTCTAGGTACTTACGAATGGCCAAGGGCTTGTTCAAGTCCTCCTCAGTAAGCAGGGTATCCTCGTCAATCAATTCGTCATCATCGTCCTCAGGAACGCCAAAGTCATCGCTGAAGTCCACAAAGCCAACACCTGCAGGAACCGCGGGCTTGACGGCAGGGGGCACCATGTCCAGATTCGCATCCTTTCCATTAGCCTGGTGGACGGTGATCTTATTCAGAGCAGGACCGGCATCGCTTCTCTTCTTGTTTCGGTTGAGACCCAGCTTCAGGGGGACCGCGGCAGTGGCACCATCGTCGACCTTGGTGAATCCATCAACGCCCGGCAGAAGTCCAGACAGCAGAGCCTCTCGCGCGTCGGGTGCCTGGCTGTGCAGCACCAGGGATCCGTCCTGGGCTTGGATCTTGCCGCCAACCTTCAGTGTTGTCAAGACCTTAGCGAAGACGACGCGGTTGAGGAGCAGAGTAGACTCGGCGCGTGTGCCATCGGCGTCAGTCAGGACTAGGACGAGATCGTATGTGGAGTCGGGCAGCTTGACAAGGCCGGCGGAAAGTCGGTCTAGCATCTGCAGGTCGGTAACAGAGCGGTCATGGGCGGCTAGCACGTCGCGCAGTCTCTCTTCGTGGCTAGCGATGGACGGCGGGGCTAAGAGCAGTGTTCGCGGGCCGGAGGAGCCATTCTGGGTCTGGTTGGAGGAGAAGGTGTCGAAGTCGGAGGTGTTATCGATGGTCACGATTGACGGCGACATGATTGAGAGATTTGAGGTTGTTTGCGCGTCCAAACTATCTCGTTGGGTTGTCAATTCGGTCGACACGAAGGCAAGAATGCCGCCGATGAGATCTTTTTGGCGGGGCAAACTCGGGTATCTGCCGTGAGTGTGAGTGACCGCGGGGCAATCGAGATAGTTGAAAGGCTTTGGTTCCCTCTTTTCTTCTTTCTCTCTCTCTCTCTCTTTCTGTAAGCCTCCAAGTATACCAAGTCTCAGTCGCAGTCAAGAAGGAAGAAAAATGAACGAGGTGAAAGTACGTTTGTGTCAGGATTACAAATTGGTTTGGCGAGAAGTCTCGATTCTCTTGAGAGCGGAGATGCAGTAAAGACTGGGATTAGTCAAGGGGTCACTGCTGGGTGAGGTAATGTGTGGCGCGCTAGGGACGCTATTGTGACCAATCTAAAATTTTAACAGCTGTGACGAAACTTTCTCCGCGCAACTGTTATCAGATCCGATTGCGGCGCAACCGTTTTCTCGGATATCGATAATGAACCCTTACCTAAGGGACCTAATCAGCTAATCAATGGAATTTGATTGGGCTTCGCTAACTATATGTGCATACCAAATTTTATTCTTGTATACGAGTATATTCTTGAACCGATACTAATTCTACCCCTTAATCCAGTCAATCCATTTTTGCCTCTCTTATCATGGGCCTTAACGGCAGTCGAGTTGTACTATGAGCTTACGTTGTGCTTTATCAGATGTGTAAAATCTAGAACTGAGGACACATATATCACATAGGGATTTTAAAGGAGAAAAGCTCACACACTTCTCGAGTGACACCATTGGCGTACAGGGTTTTTATATAAATACGACAGCCGGTTCTTCTTCTTTTTCTTATTTGCACTCACCAAAGCCCCTGTAAACCCAAATGTGTTTAATAGAATAGGACCAAAGCTGACAGTTGAGAAGGGAGAGAGTTACAGGCAAAAAGGAGGTATTAATTCTGTATTGTAGAGAATTATTAGTAAAGTGTCAGCAAAGGAGTCTAAGAATTTAAGATTATGGTTCTTCGGATGAAATTATTAGGTATATAATATATTTTATGGTCTTCTATGATACTCAGCACTAGAAAAAACATCGGTGTCTTGTAAAACTAATGGTGAGAGGGCAAACAGGAAAGAGTGATTGGCTACTTCACTATTGGCCCTTCTTGCCCAAACTTAAGATCCATCAGCGTGACCGTGCTTGCCTTGTTAAGGTCAGAATCTTTCCAAAAACACCTGCGTGGGTACTTATACCTAAGGAACTGCAAATGGATCCATTTGTGTTATGCGTTCCTGCTTTGCACACCTTGCTCGGCAACGGTGACGTCTTGAATTTTGGACCACCAAATCTTTTAGGACAACAAACTCTTCAAGACGACGAACTTCCTTGGTGCATCAAGCTCTTACATTCTATCATTCCCGCAAACCTGGCCATTGTAGCAAAGCGAAACCATGGCGAGCTGGAACAGTATCCCGATGGAAATCAAGACGGCAATCCTACAGTTGGTTGATAGCTCGGTTAGATCCTCGGCTGGATACGCTACCGTATGTCGTGAGTGGCAAGAGATCTTCGAGGAGAAGACCTTCAAGCAGATCCAGCTATCTCAACGACGTTTGCTAGGCTTTTCCGAGATCATCCGCGGCCGAAGGAGGAAGCTGATCAACCATATCTGGCTACGGGTTGAATATCCATGCTACGATTGCTCACGATGTCGCACATGCGAGTCGAAAGAGGAGGAATATGAGAACTCCCAAATTCTCGGACAAACGATTCAGAACCTTTTTGTAATCCTCAGCAGGTGGACGAAGCCTCACGACTTGAATTCGAAAGGCCTGACACTCGAGCTCTGTCAATTTTCCCCAAGCGATTCAAAACACGTCTTCAAGGACCACAACTTCCAACACGACCCGTACTCAGAACATCCCGCACGCTTTAGAATATTGGCAGACCCAGAAGATATGGGCCCAATATTTCAATTTGATATGAGACACGGCTGGTGGGGTGGCGTTCGTTCCCCCAGTGTCTGGGATGTACTAGATGGTCCCATTAGGGTATCTTCGGCCCCAGCTTGGTCAAAGCAGTTCAACCTTCCCAAGGTAGATGTCGTCACGGGGTTACTCATTCGACAGCAATACTATCGTGACTTCACCCCCGATACCCTCTCAGCGATATTCAAAAGCCTTGTCGCGCTGGAGCACGTTATGTACGAACGACCAACTCTGACATATCCACTGATTACATGTCTTCGGCTTGAGTATATCACTAGGTACAAAGGTAGGGAAAATATCAAATCAAGGTTGTCGTTGACTAATAGTACCTATTCATTCATACAGGATATAAGCACATGTTGAGCTGCCTGCCGAAGACACTGAAGCAGCTGACCATTTACGAAAACGATAAACAGGCATTGCGAAACATATACGTTCCTGTCTGGGCCACCTGGAGACTCGGCTTTTCCCTCGCCGTGAAAGAAGCAAGTAAGAATCTGGAGCAGCTCTCTATGTCCTACTTCATTGAGGCAGAACATTTCTTCGGCCACGGTTCATCCTCTAGTTGGCAGTGGGACAAACTGAAGAACATAATACTCACTTCGAACCTCCTTGACCCGGATGAAGCTCCCCAAAAAGTCAACGACCTACTCGAGGCTGCGGGCACTACTGCCAGAAACATGCCCAAACTCGGCACAATGGAGATTTGGCACGGCAGAGGTAATGTCCATGGGTGTATCTTCCGTTTCTGCACCAACGACAGTTCTAGCACTATAACTTGGTATAGCACTTTTCAGATCGAATTGGAGGACAGAGTCATCGACTCCTGGACCAAGACGATTCACCAGAACACCCGTCACGAGAATCTCGGCATCAAATTCGAGGTCATGCCGATGGATGCTATGCAGTTCCCGGCTTCTGTTCTCCGTCATCTAAAGCTAAAGGATATAGTTGTGTGCCCGATATCTTTCCGTCAGATCCAAAGGATAGGACTTTCCCAATCCGGGATCTAATTCGATAGACACCTCCACCCCCTGGGTAAGAATTAGCCCCGCCAGCATCCTAAAGAATTGCTGCTATTGGTACTAAGCTAACATAGTATCTAGATGGACTCTAATTTGGGGCATATTCCCTATTGATATGGGATACACCGCACCGCCGAACTCGGGAGATGCGACTCACTACTCAGGGCTGGGCCCACTGTCAGATGAGATGTAGATGGCAATGCTTGCTGGTAGATGGAAACGATGCGCCACGATGGGGTCTCCATCATTATGAATATTGGTCTCTTTCTCTTTACATGCGTATACGCAGTGCAGTTGGGATTTGGTACAAACTGTTGTGTAGCTACCAGGCTAGATAGTCGAGATACTGGAGATGATGCTGCTAAGCATGCGCCATTTGCGGAATTAAATCCTTGGGACAACATTTGCTGACAGCACATAACTCGTAGTGCTTCATCAATTGGCTGGGTGACCTGTCTAGGTGCTGGGCAGTTGATGATTGAATCAAAAACGCATCCACAGCGAGCCGCGAATAATTGTGGGTTTCCCCGCATTATAACGCAGCCGCCCATCATGGCCTGGGACAGGAAGTTCATGTTATCTGGTTACATCCGGGTACAGTACATACATGCAGTACCTTACTACGACCGTACTACCAGGCTGCACCAGGGCAAGCCTGGGGTACCTCTAGTGGAGTCATTCTTCCGTTTGCTGGGGCGTGTGACATAAACCTGCATGTCTGCTTGAGCTGTAGGTATGTTTCTTGTCTGTCAACTGCTTCCATCTTCACCCCCTCTTCCTAGGTGCCTACCTAGTTTATCTGAGGCTGAATCGAGTACCGGCTCACCCAGGTATATTCCGAATGTAAGGGGCATCTTCTTAAATTGCAAGCTGCGGAATATACTCAACAAATGAGCCGTTGCAATGCTATGATGCAATTGAGCATGAGCTGAGTCGGAGAGCTTTGAGGTTGGGGGAACGTTGAATACCGTATTTTATTCTTGGAGGGGCCGGATTGAGCGGGTAAATTCTCGAGAATTCGAGATCGACAAAAAGCATCCTTGAACCAAGAAGGACTACGACGAATTACCTATCTCGTTTATCGTGCCAAATGCCAACTTACCTAATCCTTTCAGAAAGCCATTCACCTCTCTGCCTCCAAGCTACCGCCGTTCAGCCGTTGCTTATTGGTGGTCACGCTTCTGGACTCTTCTAATGCTGCTGACGTCGCCAGATCCTCCTAGACCAGCCACACCAGCCAGACCGGGGACCCCTTGTCTTACCACCCCGCCAAATGCGAAGCTGTTCGGTAACGGTTCCCGGTCGCTACGAGCTACGTAGGCCGTAAGCTAAAACCAGTGGAAAGCATGAATTGCTGGGGCCAATTCCCTTTTCTGGTGGTAGATTCACGAAACTTCTTTGTCGCTCCCATTCGTTCCCAGGTAGTTCCTAGTTCTTAGTGCCTTGAGTGCCGATGAAAGGAACGGCGAGGGCCGCTATTTACTTTACCGTCTGGAACAGATTGGGGCAATTGTCCAATAGGGTCATTCGCTCACACCACCTTAAACTTGCGTCAACGTCAATCGGTCACGCGACTGGCCGACTGCCCATTGGCCCCATCGATCAGCTCACCCTTAGTGGCCCGCCATGGGAGGTCGTTCGAGAACGGGCAAGACGGGCGAGCTATCGCGTGCCTCCCTTGCAATGGGGCATGTAAATCGACGTATCGACCTCACAGTGCCTGCTGGTTGTTCTGGTAGTTCCATCAATGTGAGCACGTAATTCTGTGTTTCTGACTCAAAGTCAGGGGCTAAAAGGAGGCCACGAGGACCATGAGAGCCACGAAACCAGTGGACTCTCTCCTCAATCGGACATCTCATGTCTTATTAAAAGGTCGTCATTCCCATCCATTGAGCAGCTTCTTCTCCCCTATGCAGGTCTCCAACAAAAAACGACAGACAAACAATCAAAGACATAGGAACGCATATTGATGCAACCCAACTCATCCTCATAGCCACCCCACCTCCAATCCCATTCATCCACTCTATCTGTCCGATCGACCACTTACACCTTGAGCTCAGCTGTACCACTGCCAGACATCAGACAGGGCAACCTTGATATCTCTCTCCCCTTTCAGACCAAACTTCCATCCTATTTCATCTCTTCTACTCTACTTCCAATTCATCCTCTGATCTTCGTCTTCCATCTGCAAGCCATTCTATCTCGGAATCATCTCTCATCCATTCATCTTTCCATCCTCACCAAGAGTAAGTTCATGATAGATAACCTTCCTCACACCATCTGGCCGAGCCCCGCATGATCCTCGTGTGACGTACTCTTCCTGTCCATGATTGCCATTGTACATGTCCAATTCCAAACAACATCACCACGCTGGCCACGGCGACTCTTTAAAACATATCTCTTAAGCAATTGGCCATTGACTAACCTATGCTGTCGTATGTAGTGACTCGATCTCACAAGTTCAATGACAAGGACCACGCCGGCATTGCTGAGGGCACGGCTGTCCCTCATGACAATGTCCCCAAATTCTTCGCCAAGAACGGCTTCGACGGCGTCGACCCAAAGAAGACCAAGAAGAACGGTGGCGGCAAGGCAAACTGGTAAGTCAGACACCGTCTCAGCCACCTCTTGAGAATTGCGTGATGCCTCCCCCGCATTGTACTACTTCCCGAATAAGCACCGTGCTGACCCGGTATGTAATCAGGGGTTCGGCCGGCGAAGAGATAGTCGACGAGGACTTCAACTTCTCCAATGCCCGTCGTCGCTCCAACAGCAGCGACCTGTCCAACCATCTCCAGCACTTCAAGACCAAGTTCGAGATCAACGAGCTCGAGCCCGTCTTTGATGAGAGCCTCCACGGCCCTGAGGCCGAGGAGGACTCTGCCCTCTTCAAGACCGAGACTTCCTCTAGTGCTGGAAGCTCGGCAGACGACGAGAAGGAGCAGAAGTGAGAAGAACATCGCACCGCTTACTCTCGCAGTTCGAGAGAACATCGGCCTGTCCCCATCGTGAGGACATGGCTGACGTACCATCACCAAACCAACCCCTCTAATTGCTACAATTATTATGTGACATATGATGACCAAAAACTTGACACGAAAAAAGACTTATCAACATGGGATCTTGGGCTTTGCGAGGACAAGCTAGCTCAATAACGGGATTTCATGATTTTTATGAGACACGACGAATGTCTCCTACCTTACCCCTATTTAAACTTAACAACTCATTGTATTTGGAACATCATCAGGCGGGTGGCAGGATATTTTTATGTAACGGATGGCAATTTTTGAGGGAATGCCTATCACTAATGTATTATTACTACCAACAACCAGCAGCTTGGATCGACACTGAGAATCTTCAAAGAATAAACTCATTGTCATTGTACTACCAATTGTTGAGCCTTCTCGTGCTTGTGATGTCGACTTGTTTTCTTAAGCGATATAATAGTTTAGGCCATATTATCGAGTTGTTATTCGCATTGTCCTTGTATGAGGGTTGCGATTAAATTAGTGCATAAGTACCTACCTAGGTAGGTTGAATGTAATGATGTGATCCCGATGCGTTGCGCCATCTAGCACCTCAATTCACCCGGTCTCCATCTTCATCCAAGCTGACTTTTCCCCACCTATTCTCGATAACACCATTAGCAAAGCTAGACCAGTCGAAGTAATTTTCGAAGTCCATCCGAAGATACTAGCTATCTTTCTGCTCCACCCGCCGATAGCACTATAGGTTCGGTGGATTGATCTATTGATCTATTTATCTTTCTATCTTTCTGGCCTCTACCGCCGGTCTCTCGAACGATCCGCAGCCATTAGGAGCAGAAGACCAGGGGACCAGGAAGTCCTTCAGCGCCTGAGCCGCCGGTTTCGCCCTCTCGCCCTCTACCTTCACGGTCTCGATGCGGCAGTTTCCGAGCCAGCACGCCCCGGCGAGTCCGTAGTCATTTTTGGACACGTAGAACATGAGGTACTTGGTAGTCTGGCTCCTAGGCCGGACAGCTTCGTCATTCCGGCTGTTGATGTTACTGCTACCGACGTCGGAGCCCGCATCGGGATCTGGCTCTAGCTCTAGCGGGACGAGATACGACCAGCGGTCCCCGCCGTCGTCGACATCCCCGTGGCGGAAGACGGGCCTGTCCGCGTCGACGGTCGTGTACTCGTAAGCGATCGGCGTGGACGAGGACGACGCCGCGTCGCTGACGTCATGGTGGTGGTCGCGGGGCGGCACCGACATCTTCTCGATGATGACGCGCCTGCGCACGCCCTTGCGGTCCCGCGAGTAGAACCACAGCGGGCCGAGCGCGCGGTACCGCAGCCATAAGTGCGGCACGTGCTCGGGCCGCACGCGGCGGTCCTCCTTGGTGATCTTGGGCGCGTGGAGTAGCTTCGCCAACTCCGTACCCTCTCCCTTCCTTAGACCCTCTACCTCCGCCTCGACTTCTACTTCAAGCAGCGGTGGCACGTGCACCCCTTCCCTCAACCCCCGGACTAGCAGCGCCGCAGCCCGCGGCGCGACCAGGTCTCTCAGACTCTCAAAAGTCGCGTCCGCCGGGATGCGGATAGTTCCTGAACGCGCGAGCACGAGCCCGCGGTCGAAGACCAGGTGATCCAGCGTCTGCAGGGAGACGCTGGTGGTGGCGCGGGCGCCCAGCAGCGCGTGCTGCAGGGGCGCGGGCCCCCGCAGGTCCGGCAGCGCCGACGGGTGCAGGTTCAGGCCGCCGAAGCGGGCGGCCTGGAGCAGGCGTATGGGCACGAAGAGCCCGAAGGAGACAGCGATTATGAGGTTGATGTGCGGTGGCATCTATGCGTGGTTGTTAGTTTGGGTAGTTAGGGTTTGTTTGGTCGGGGTGGGTAGAACTCACGTCCCACCCTCTAAACGTGTCCCGCTCGTGGATTGGCAGCCCGAGTTCTGTGGCGAACTTCCGAATCGGTGCTGTGCGGTTGGTAATATGATCTCTGGTTAGCCTAGACACTCGGTATATGCATTTCTACCATGCTCATGCCGCCACGTATGTGATTAAGTAGTTAGGTAAACATGTGAACAAAAGCCAAAACTCACGATGCCGTATGACCTTGTACCCCCTGCCGATGCGCTTGCCCGGCCGCAACACAACGTCGATGGACTCTATGAGGTCCGGGTTGCGCTCGTGCTCGCGGTGCAGGGCCTTCAGCGCCGCGCAGCTGAACTCGTCGGAGCCGCAGAACAGGATACGTAAGGGCTCCGATGTCTTCAATATCTTGCTCCCTATCCTCTCGTCTTGGAGCCCAGCAGTAGCAGTGGCCGGGCTAGAAGGGTCGGTACTGGGGCGGCTGCTGCTGTAGCATCTTGTCTGACGACAGAGGCGGCACACGGCGAGACGCTGAGCTGATAGCCCTGCTGGCGCTCGAGTGTGCTGCGGGATGTGCTGCGGTGGTGATGAGCTGAGCTCTACCCTTAGCAGCGGTAATGGGCCGCGCCGTGCTCTTGACAGCGCGGCCATTGCGGCGGCTGGTCGTGGCAGCAAGGGCATTTTAGAGCTATACCACCTACTGCTGTATTTCAATAGTTATTGTTCTTATTTGCCTATATCAAGTCAGCTACTTGTAACTAAGCTCTCAAAATAGGGTCTACCCACCAGTATGAGGGCCTAGCCCGCGATGATACTAGTCGCGTGTAGCGGGGCTGAGGGTATGTACATTATTATTAAAACATCGAAGTACTTTCAATCAGATAGACTTGAACTCTCTAGATGAGCCTCCTATGGTGAGTTGAATTGTTGAGTTTAGCTCTTGAGTCTAGACGGGTTCACATCAATTCAGTGTGCAAAAAATAGCTGAGCGGTAAAGAACTGGAAATGTTCCGGCGCGCTTAGTAGCGTGTACCGTTTGATACGACATAAAGATACGGAACTAGGTGCATAAAAAGCATGTAGAGATGCTCCATCTTTAATAGGATTAATTGTCTTCTACGATATACTACACACTGAGTTATTCTTGGGAAAACATCCTGGAAATGAGGATACATTGCTCAAAGTGATTAGTCGGTCCAAGGTTTATTCTTGATACCGCTTAAGTTGACGTATTTCGAAGTTTGCCGTTCAACAGATATTCCGTTTCTCATTACGTTTTGACCTCGGCGCATGAAGTCCGTCCGCGATGCAGGTAGGTTTCATATAAATTGATGTTGAGGTTCAAGTATCTCTTGAAAAAATATTCATTTGAATTATTTACTATTTTTATCACCGATATATACTATCCTAGTGAGCTAATCCAAAGGGTATATGCAATCAACACCTATATTCACCCCATCAATAAGCCACCGACTTGGCCAGTCAACCCTCTACCTCGATCCGAAATTGGTAGATAAATTCACCATTAGATTCTTCTTAATAATAGAAGTCGGTTGAATAGGTGTGTGACGAAGAAGCCATCTTTCTCCGCCAGGGTGCGTCGCACGGCAGCCTGGGCCAAAGCGAAACGCGTAATGATGCAGTCGCATCTCACATCCCAAAAATAGAAACGCTATAGGACGTCAACCCCAAGCACGGTGGACTGTGCTGGCAGTCATAATGGCCTTCATGCTTCTCGAGACGTTTCTCAACCCTGGGAGTCGTCATTTCTAAGGTGACGATAGGGATAAAATTGAGTGGTCTCGTGCGTAGGTAGTCTCCGTCGCATCTTAATCTCATCATAGAATCGAAGCGATTTGCGGGTTTCGCGAATATGAGTGTGATCAAGTGTCGTCTTAATACTTCGTCGTGTCTCCAATGAATGACGGAGAGGCCCCGCGACCCGCTGCGGGTAGGTTGGATCACTTAGGGACGGCATCCCGCTTATTGCCAAGATACCTGCCATTCGCGCTCAACACTGTCGTGGATACAGTCAATAAATGACACTATATGGCCATCTTTTTGAGTTAGAAGCCTCTCACACTATCGTCCTATCGTCAGGGTGCAGAGCTTGTAACCCTTGCAGGTCAAATTGAGCAAATTCGTCATCCGACTGATTGCCGGGCCGCGCGTTCGCGGTGACAATCGGCTCCATGCTATAGGCGCTACCCTCGAGGCTGTCGTTGGACGGAATGTCGTGTATCGTATGCGCAGGAGGCGGCGGCATCGGAGGCGGCGGAGCCCCGGGAAGACTCATGTGTCTCCACGAGGTACCGGGTTCCTTCTCGTCGCGGGTGCTGCGCCAACTGACCGATGCCTTCCGGGTGCTGTTATGCCAGCTCACCGACGCTCGGCTAGTCCAGGTCTTGACTCGATTGGAGAAAACGTTGAATAGTGGGCTGAAGGTTGCCGCGCAGGCACAGATTAAACCTGTATTGACCTCGAGGATGGAGAAGGTAAAGCTGATACCGGCCCACCTATAATATACAAGTCAGTAACGTATAACTTAAAATACATTGATAAATGTCCCAGCACTAGAATGACTTAGGTAATATAAGGGGGTAATAGACATGATGCGCATACCAAGGGCGGTCATAAATCAGCATATTGTATGTCGAGATGGCCCACCGGACACAGGCAACAGCCCAAGCACTATTTGCGTGTTAGTGGTGATATTAAGGAACGCGGCGGCGTACTTACACAAGACCGCAGCTGAGAGCAAGACTAAGTCCGATCTTCTGCTTCGTTGTCGGGAACTGCAGCCTCCATATCATCGTCAGGGGTAATATGCCGATGATAAGATCACTTGTCATATGGCCGGCACCATAGGCGATATTAGCAGCGACGGTGTTGATGCAATGACCAGGCAGAGTCGAGTGCCACTTCTTCGCGATTGGGTGGCAGCCAAGGAACTCGGTGAGCAAGTTGCAGGTCAGGTAACCCAGAGTATAAAATAGCGTGACGTAGCATGCTATCCTGAACTTATTGTTGACGCCGAAGATCTGAAGATATAACAGTATCAAGGCACTCTTAAAGCCGGCCAGGCTTAGCACGTAAAACTGCGAGGAGATGCCGATCCAGAGGTAGTATTCCGAGTTCAGCTCAGGAGTGAACTGCCATATATGTAGACCCATGCCGTGATATGTCGCGTTGGCCATCAGCACGGCGTGGACGATAATGGTAACCATAGTCGCAGCGACGATGTCTATCAAGATTGGTAAGCGCCATTTTGGTTAAGTCATCAAGCCAGAAACCTACAGTCGTCAATGGACCATGGCCTCCTAACTATAAATGCCCGGCAGTAGAATCTTGCCGCTACAAATGAGAATGTGATAAACGGCATCACCACGGCCGCTCTCCAGACGTGAATGCCATTCTCGGCGGGCAGCTCCGGCACCACGGCGTTGGCGCTCATTTTTGTCGACGAGACAGGAGGAAACTCGAAAGCATAGGCGATTTTCCCGTGCAGAATATAATATGAATCGAGAATCTAGACAAAAAAAAAAGGAGCGGTGTCTTAAGACGAAGTTATAAGATAGGTAAGCTTAACTTCGGCCCGCCTCTGACCAATACGTAGGCATTTGGAGAAAATCAGCGAACGAATAGCTTTGGAGGTATCGATAGGCTTCCCCATCCACTTCGAACGAGATTTCATGTTGAGGCACTCCTTCCTGCTTTAAATGCGTGTCAGCAGCTTGGAGGGTGTGGTAAGGTGTGGTTACTTTGATGCTTAGAAGCGTTACGGCATCGGGCAGGGATATGCATCCCGCATATCGTGGGCGTCCAGCATCGGCATGGCTAGCTTGTCTTGCCTGTGACGTTGCCACTCATCCTCCCTGGTACCAGACTATTGGGGCCCGGGGGTTAAAGCATGCTAGCATGTCTGCATGTGTAGTATCGAGCTGAATGATATAGACGAGGTATGCTACTTTACCTCTGTCTCTACCCTACTTGCGCCACCTCCACTCTCCCAGTTCGAATCGAGACATATGCCGGCATGTACACATTCCTATCAGCCGCCATGCCGCCATCGCGAACATGATAGTGGCCAGTTTGGGTGGACAGACCCAGAATCCTACTGCTGATCGTCTGGAGATTTCATATTATATAATACCGTCATAAGGAAAACCTCCAGCCCTTCCGCGGTCAGAACCTTATGGAAGTCCTACTCCATACCCGACCTAATAGTGAGGGCTTAGATCCTTTAGAAAAAACAGGTAGACGCGCGATTCTCGACAGGATTTTCGCTTTCGTTTGATCGATACCTGTGTTACCTGCGCACATTCTACCCCGCGAGGAGGTGGCGGAGAGACGTTTCTTCTTCTGTTTCTTCCGCAACTTGTTTAGACTTGTCTAAAGCTGCTTCTATTCTAAAAATATTTCTAGGTTAATAAATGGAGAACAGATAGATAGCTCAGGAGGTAGGTAGTATTTAGTACCTAAGTTAGTGTGAGGTTGGGTTGCATCGAGATAAAAATTGTACCTATATGTAGGCGTACGCAGCGCCATTGCATAAAGCACGTGTAATAGAGGGCTAGGGGTACAACGTGGTACTGCGCGAAACGAAATGTTCTAGCAGGGCTATGCATGGCGATGTGCATCAGTTAAAACGTCGGATCAAATGACTTATCAAATAAGTTATCATTTGTCAGTCGTGTTTAAAACAGCATATCGAACGTAGAAGGAAAGGATTAGACAGTGTCTGAGTATTGAATATGTTCGTGATAATGTTAAGTTACGTATAAGATCTTCTAAGGAGCGTATGACATCACTGTTCTGGAATTGAGTTTAATATTTCCGCCCGCTAAACCGGGGGCCTGGGCTCCCAAAATCACAGGCTACCAAGATATCGGGGCTAGACCTTGGCAACCCAAAATGTATCCTCACGGCACAGCAGACAAGCGAGACCTACGATCACCTACCTTGCTGCCTTACGTACCTACATAGAGGCTGATCAAAAATCCAAACATCTGCCCGTCAATCAACATAACTTACCTAGGTACCTACCAGTCCTACCTACCTATCCTTAGATTTCGTCGCTAATGTCGTGTATCTTTTAGGCTACTATAACTTAGTGTAGGATCTGCGACTATGCCCAGGTGAATCTCTATCCCACGAATCAACACTGAAGAGATGGGGGGAAACACGGGCAGTCTAACCCAGGGTAGCAATGAGCTTAACCCAAGCTGCAAGCCCTGTCTTTTTGTGTCGAACCTCTATCGATAGATTTTATGCCCATGTGGCGCGCAGCACCCCCGTCTTTCCCCCATCTTCGATATCCTAGCTCGTAGGAACGGGCAACTCGCGGGCTTATCAAAGGTTACAAATCGCCGGGACACAGCCAGACAGGGGAACACAGCAAGCGAGCGCAAGCTCCTTCCGACGAGGTCCCCGCAGATGTTACCCAATGCTGTCACTATTTGATTGTGACCATCAATTCCTACCGTCACCTATTCGTTCACCTTGATCCTGTGCCGTGCCCTAGAGGCGCCCTAGCCGCGGGATGCCTAGCCCGCAACAGAATTGGCACACTCCTATCACCTGGGGACTTTCGTATATCAAGAAGTGTGCCTTGCTTTGCTTTCTTTTATTTCTTTAACAACCTGCGTCATTGGACGAGGGTGATCTCCCGAAATGGGCTCGGGAGTTATGCCAAGGTATCCACGATTGGTCCTTTTACCTTGTTACCTAATCCAAAGATGCCCTGATATCAGCCCTGTCCCGTATTTTGGGGGCCAAGGACTGCAGAAATTCTGCCTATTGTTAAGCGGGGGCTAGGCGGGTAATTTGATTACCTCAGCTTATACAATTACTTGCTCATTGTGCAAGCCTCAATCAAAACTGTCAGATGCAAGCTTACAATTACATCCGTCTGCAGTATTCGTCTATAAGATCTTGGCTTTTTTTGGTAGATAGGTAATTATGAAGCGCACTAAACATATTTGCAGATAACCGTGCCTAGAATAAGGCCAAAGCTTGCTTGGACACTATCACATATAGATTCGGACTTAAACGATAAATGAAGCCAGAATAAGCTATTACCGTAGCGTACCATTCTTCATTAAGGGGCATTCCCCTTTTACCCCGTGTAACATGTCTAAGCTTACCAGATAGTTTCAACAAGATAGGAAAGCCTATAGATATTTCTTCTCAGTTGTGTCTCATCTGTAAGGCGAATTACTCACACCGCCGCGCAATTACTATAGGTAGAAACTCTTCACCGATGCAGCTGTTGTGCAACGCCCGAGCATCCAATGATTTCCCGAAATCTCTACGCCATTGTTGAACAACTGTGACGAGTCATGTTTTTCCGCGTTTCAAAGTTTATTGATACTGTATGCGTGTGATTATAAAACAACCGGGCAAAATGCAATCCCCCCTTTTCAACGCGCGTCAAACATACAGATTTCAGCTTTGGAAAGAGTCATCGATAACCCACTCGCTTCTATTTGCCATATCTGCGTCGTACTTCCTTATCTACCCGCAGATATACACTCTAAACATGATCTTAATAGGTCAAGTACAAGGCAGTCAGGCAAGCATGATGAAGCACCTCAGAATATGTCTTATCCGCAACTAATGAATATCTCTGTGGATCAGAGCAACATTGCTTAATCAGGAGCTTACGAGATGATAATATTCCTAAGACGATGCGACCAGACCAGTCCAAGACAGTATATCTAGCTGAAATAATCTAGATGATGTTTGCCTTGCCGTTACTTTATCTCGAAGCCGCAGATTGAATCGGAACTTGGGCATTAATGATTGGACATTAGAGTCCGTGATTCACCTGCAACACGGCTGCTGAACAAGCAGCCAGGAGTAAAGTAGAATGTGATGGTTTGTATAGATCATACCTCCCTAGACTTATCTGCCAACCCTAAATGCAGCTTTATCTCCTCGCCTCACACAATGTGACGAAGCATCTTGTCATGGCCTCTTTCCTTAATTCTCCTTTTCATTTCATCGAAGGAAGGAACGTAAGGGAAACTGACAGGGAGAAGGCAGAGACCACCTAACCTATGGAGTTTTCTCTACGTCTCTTTTCTTCTCGTCTCCAGTCTCATCTCCTCTCCCCTTACACTGACCCAGCAAGTCCGTCGGGCCCACATTCGTTAAAATATTGGATTTCTTATTGATAGACACTTCGGTTTACCATCTAACCTTATCGCCACATATAAATACTTCACGCCTGCACGCAGACCCGCAAGTTAGCAATGGAGCGCGGCGACGACAGAGACCGCGGAGGCAACGCCGGGAACAACGCGGAAGGCAGCCGCCAAGGCGCGGCTCTACCGCAGACACCACCGGCGGCCAAACAGGATCCGCGTAAGCTCACCAAGCCGGACGCTCACGCGGGGCGCGCCTCCGAGTTGCCGCCCCTTCTTTCAGCTATGAACGCCGAGCCGTCCTCTCATTACCTAACAAAAGAACAAGAACAAGCGCAAACACGAGTCAACAACGTAGCCGAGCGCGAGCTGGTCAAGCAACTGGTCAGGATGGACAACAACACCGGCTACCGGGGACAGGAGCCGATGGTTATGCCCCCCTCGGGCGAAGGCAGCAGCGTCGAGATGCGGGACTACATACGCTGGCGGACCGAGGCTAGCGGCGACGTCGACAGCAGCTATCTAAGCCCCGTGCCGTTCAACGACGTGGCCCTGCAGACGCCCAGGTTATACGACGGCGTCGGCAACGACGAGGATGACCGGAAGAAGAAGCGGAAGGTGCTCCGCCGCCATCTCATCGACCACCGGAAGGTCAAGATACGCGGCGGCGCGCGCGGCACCTGCTGGCGCGAGCCCTGCGGGTGCTTCTGCTACTGGTTCAAACAGATCTGCTCGTGCTAGGTGTGCGGCTGCTAAGTTCCTTCCTCGAGAGAGAGAGGAACATAAGTTTCTGATGACCGTGTGCAGGAGCCAAATTGGTGACGGACTGGACTTAGGTCCGGTGGTCGTATGACCTTTCGGACTTTGCCTTCGCTAAGCTGCCATTGCGAGTTTCTGGGGACGTTCGAATTTGGTTCTCGAGCAGATGTTTGCGCGACAAGGGAAGATTGGTCAGATCGGCTCCCTTTTTTGCAGGTCTAGCGGGATGCTTCCAATTGCGTTGTCTTATTAGGTTGTGATTAGGGGCTGTTGGGTCTCCCAAAAGCGATGGAGTTCTTTGGCACGGACATAAGAATGGATATGGGTATACTTGAGTTTTATGGAATAGCGACACTTTCGATTATCAACTTCTCAAAGTATTCATTGACTCTAGCATGAGTCTCTACTTGGGTAAAACTGCATGTTTTGAGAATGACATGAGCTTTAACTTATTGGAGAACTGATTTTTGTCAATCATATTTGAATTGTTTGTTATGAGATAAGGACCGATGGAATCTCACTGGTAGTATTTAATTTACAATTCCTGTTCCATAGAAATCTCGTATCAATTATTGCCAGTATAGCCAACAAATAGAAAAGCGCCCCCTTCTGTGTCTGTATGACGGGAGCATTATATGCATATGCTTATTTGAGGAAGTCCCCTTTCGTCTTTGCAAGCTGCTCATCGTAATCTGCTCGTGGAGTTAGCCATAAACGCCAAGAAAGAGAAAAAAGGGGGTTGGGGGCGGAAATTTTGTGGGCTAAGTGAGACTCACATGGCTGAAAAGCAAGCCACCCCTTCTCCGGGCCGCCAACTTGCAGGGAAGTAAACTCGGCCTCATCGTCGTCGATGATGAGCTTCTTGTACCCGGCAGCCGACGCCGCGTCCGCTAGCAGCTGGGCCTGGCAAGTTCTCTCAAGACTGAGGAACCAGAAGGCGGCTTCGTCAACGCTACCGCCAACCGTGAGCAATCCGTGGTTCTGGAGGATGACGGCCTTGCCGTTTCCAAGGGCTTTCGAGATCCGACGGCCCTCCTCGCTGTCGAGCACCACGCCCCTAAAGTCGCGGTATACGCCGTGGCTCTTGAAGAAGCGACACGCATCCTGGGTGATCATCTCGAGCTCGCGCCCAAACACCGAGAAGGCCTTGCCGTGCACGCTGTGCGCGTGGCACGCCGCATGCACGTCTGGCCGCGTCTTGTGGATCTGCGAGTGGATCGCAAACGCCGCCGTATTTACGGGCTCGTTGCCTTCCACCACGATCCCATCTTCGTCGACTAGGATCAGGTCCGAGACCTTGATGAGCGAGAAGTGCATCGAGAGCGGATTTAGCCCTGCAATCGGTTAGTATTGGACTTTCATGAGTGTACTTAAGTCAAGTCGGGCTTCGGAGTTTCTCACAGAAGTGATCGGTTAGGATCGGGTCGCGGACCGAGATGTGGCCCGCGACGCCCTCGTCGAAGCCGCGGTCGGCAAAGACTCGGAACGCCGCGGCGAGGTGCTGCTTGCGGTAGAGTCTCTCGTCTTCCGGGTTCTCGAACTTGGGGTACGTTCGGATGTTCAGCTTCTTCCCACTCTTCGTCATGCCGCTGGCTTGCACCTGCGGCGGGTTATCGACCTTGTCCTTGCCGTTAAACCCGTTCGTATGGGTCTTCTCGGCAACGGCTAAGACCGGCGCCGACTTGGTGATTGTCTCTGTGGCTGACATCTTGAAGTTGGGTGTTGCTGTGATTGATACGAAGGCTTTCAGGAGCTAATGAGATGAGAGCTTCTTCTTCAGTTGGGTAATTGATTCGACCTGTAAGGAGAATGGAATTACGTCTCGCTTGCATGACTCCGCCGGGCGCGCGGGGAAGTTATACCGAACAATACGGAATATTTACGACCAATTGCGAGCTTGGCGCAAAGGCGTCAATCGGAGTCATTTCTCCAAACGTTGGAGGTAAGCGATGTAGAGAGGTATGTATGATCCGAAAAAGGCTTCCAATGCGGAGAAGATGCATTGATTCAATTATCGGTATATATTGCTACGAGATGTTCACCTTCTTCTTTTCAAGTGCCAGTCTCTTTTGCTGCTTTCTCTTGGCCTCGTTTGCTTACAGCGGAACGACTATATCGTCGTTAATCCGAACCAGACCTCTAGGGCCATCCACTCTCAATGGCCGAGACGGACAAGCTACTTGACGTGAGTGCAGCACCTTCAATATAACATTTAACATCATGGAGTGCACAATTCAATTGACTCTATAGGAACGCTATTTGCTATGCAGGAGATGAATTTGGGGGCCACAAGGACGTCGCTCAAGATAACCCATATTAAGCTAGTATATAAAGCTTAAAACTTGAGGGTTCAATTCGATTAATAATTCTCCTAGGTCCTGAGGTCCTTGATTCCCCCATCTCTTTCAAGGGGGATCAGTGCCTTATTTATGCCCATCATCTAGCTGTCCTAATTGTCCTGTCTCAGGTAGGCAGCGGTCTGAATAGCTAAACGCTGGTGGCGCTGGTGGCTGCCTTACATGACGCCTCGTTAGCAAGCCGACCTCTTATATCTTATCGCTGCTATCCGGAACTCTTCTATTCGTTTCGATTCTCAAGCACCTGCATGTTCTCGTCAGTCGTATTGGCTCGGAGGCCATTGTCGATCTCTTGGCATGGTTAAGCGTGTGGCACAAATACTCCACGGTAAGTCATCCAATGATGGTTGCAACGTTTAAGTACTAATTTCTAAAGTTCTCATAGATCAAGCGCACCCACCATAGCTTCCAATTACCATAAATCCAGATATGGGCTGGATAAAGAAGACAAGAAAACGAAGATGAAAAGGAAGAAGAGAATGAAGAAGTGATGGGTATATACTGAGGCGATTCGTAACGATTCGTAACCTTAAACACATTTATGCTCGTTTTCAGAGCTTATCATGTAATGTATTGTTTAGGGAACTCCTTACCCCTACCCCCTTTACCTCCTTTATTACCACCAATTTTTCAAAACATGGCCAAGTTCCTTATTGCCCCGGACGACTGAGTCTCGCTCACAGTAGATCCTGTTATCGTAGACGTACTAGAGGTCCCTGTAGTGGTAGTGGTAACGGTAGTAGACGCCTCATTCTGTTCGGCTTTGAAGACATTAAAAAGTCCCGTGCCGCCACAAAACGTGTTACTGTCGCCGGTGCAGGGAATGTTGCAGTCAGTCTGGTTGCTCGCCCACCCGCCAGCGACGTAGCTGCTGCACCAGCACTGGTTCCCCTCCAGCAACCCCGCGAAGCTATACAACTTGAGATAGCACGTGTTCTCGCATTTGGGGATAGTCAGCGCTGCGTCGCCGCCCTCGGGGCTCACGTTAACCTCCAGACTGGGCAGCGTGGGATGCTTGACGTAGCAGCCCATCTCGGTCCAAGCAGTAGGAGAGGGACCAGGAGTGACCACAGAGCTGGTGGAGACCGTTGTTGTCGAGGAAGAAGTCGATGTTGTCGTATGGGTTTCGTTGTACTTCTCCATGGTAAAGATGCAGTACGACTGCCGCTGCCATGGCTGGCAGTCGAGCCCGACGGAGGGGTTCCATTCGTGGAACTCCTCAGGGGTGATGTGAAACAGATCGAGAATGTGCTCGCAAGATTCGCCGAAGCCATTGTTGTACCACTCGATGCAGTCCTCAGCCGTCTCTGGATCCCATTGAAGAGTCGGGGTGCTGGTACCGCAAACGCGGTGAAACACTACGGGCAGAAACAACAAGGAGGCCTTCATTATGGCGTTGATGCGAATCGAATTGGTACTCAGGTAAGCTGGTAGAGAGAAGATCGTAGGAAGAAGGACGGGGCGACGAGAAGAAGGGCGGCAGCTAATTGAAGTCGTAGGCAGAAATCAACGACTATAGGTATTCTCAGCTGAGTTACTCTTCGTTTTCCCCCCTCCTATTGGAAGCTCTCTTGGCGCCAAGTGCATCTCGTGTTGTGGTCATTTTGGCTGTGGTCCAGAACCTGAGTCACGATGATCCTCTTGTAACGATACTTTGCGATACTTATTCAAATGGGCCGCATTTCACTGCAGAATGCTGTTGGTGCCAAGGTGCATGTTGGTCCCCAAATGCAGCCCTACGCTAGGGACTCAGCTTACCTACCTACCCCTGCCCCCATCCCCCCTATTATGTGTAAGTGACCAATCAAAACGTAGAAAGAAATCTATATATTTAACCTTAAGGAATGCGCCGCACTACAACCAACAACCTATTCATTCGATTCCGCAAGATATCCAAATCTTTTCTCACCCCATACGAGCTGACCGACTATACACCGCAGACATCCCAACGTGCTGAAGATTAATAACCGTCGGCAGTTTTCTCCTTCCACTTCAAGTCCCTGCACCCTTCACCCCTGCTTTTGAGAACCACCAATAATGTCCACTTTTCATCCGTTTTCGCGCCTCCCATCCGAACTTCGCATACGCATCTGGGCTTTCACGGTCGAACCTCGTATCGTAGAAGTCCGCGTCGTGCCCGAAAACAAGTCATGCGTCCAGAGGCTGATCTCGCCTACGCCGGTACCAGCAATACTCCAGACATGCCAAGAAGCTCGTAACTTGGGCCTGTATAAGCAGGAGTTCTCCGAGCTCACCGCCAACGTGGCCAATGCCGCCGCGGGGGCCGAGTCACGCTATGTCTGGCTCAATTTGGACATTGACATGATCTCCATCGGGGAATGCCACCTTAGTAACTTTGCGCCCGTCGCGTTATCCATCAAGCGGCTGAGGCTTGAGCGCGAAAACTCGGACGAGTCCTTCTACTACTTTGAGTCACATTTGCTCCGGGACTGGATAAACACGGAGGAAATCCATGTCGTTTGTAAGGATGGAATGGAGGCATGGCATGGGGCTTCGAACGAGCACCCCTGGCCCTGCGCCGAGGAAAACCTGTGGTTCTTCGATCCAGATGATGGCCGGATGATGAGAAGCATGGAGATGGAAAAGATGCTTGACAAGCAGCTGCATGAGTTTAGGGCGCAAAATGGTTGGGATTTCGAGAATTTTCCTGAAGACTAATTACACCCATACTATCTATCCTATCCAACTATCTCCTACTCTGCTGTGCTACACACCGCCGCTCCCAAAACTGCACATTTCAACGACAGGTCAGGCGCCTGTCCGCCACCTTCTTGTATGAATTAATCACTGCGTGGTGATCTTTTGCTTGATTGTTTCCATTAGGGCCATAGAAACCATCGAGGAAATCAGCAATCTCCTTGTCGACATTCGCCACGCCGTTAGCCTTGGCTTTATTCGCCGTCTCATTCCAATCCACTGTTTCCCACGGTTCGCCAGTAGCAGGATTCTTTCCAGTTCCCACGTTTTGTATCTGTATCTCCATCTTGCCTCCCAGCTTGGCTTGGGCTTCCTTGACGAGATAGGGACCATGGTCTCCAGCTCGCGCCTCACTAACATGGGCCAAAGTCGCGTCGAAGCTGTCAAAGAGGCCGCGATTCGCATCGGTTGCCTTGTTCTTGTACGTATTGTCGACTACGTCGCCCATGCGCTCGATGTAGTCGTTGAACACGTTGTTACTGTTCTTCAAGCATGTGTAAGGTGGAAAGTTGTACACCTTGGGATTCTTTCCCGGGGCGGTGGTGTATCGGGTGTAACATTTCTTAGCCGTCTCCACGGTATCCATGTTCCCATTGGAATCGTAGACGCCCCAATCTTTGTCAGTAGGAGCCCTGCCTAAGCTCACGATGAGTTCGTCGTAGTTGCACCGGTCGCGGCCTGAGTTCTTCTTTGGCTTGCAAGCTTGCCACGCCGGGCATGTCTTGTCTTTATCGTTCCACTTGACGCACTTGAAGCCGATAGTTTGGTCGGCTGCATCATTGAGCCCATCGATCTGGTAGGCATTCCACAAGAGTATGCGCTCAAGGCATCCTTGATACCCTCCGGCCAAGACGGCGGAGAGGTGAAAAAGTACGAGGAGAGGAGTGATTTTCATAGTTAATACTAATATACAAAGATCCGACAGAGCGAGGAAGGGACCAGTTCACAGATGAAGCAAAGAAGGGGTGTGGAATAATAAATGATGACTCTCCTCTCAACTGGAGGACCGTCCTTCGAGCTGTATCCGATCATGTTCTGTTATAAGCATGGCACGACGAGTATACGCTATGTTACTGTATAATCTCAATCTCTGGATCTCTGGATTGATACGCTATCCTATTAAGAGCTGTTGGTGGTTGGTTACATTGGAATAGTATTACTGTGCCTTGGCAGCGGCGTAGAATATGCATCGGCCGAACTGAGCAGGGCTTCAGATGACTGTCAGCTCATCTTCAGCTGTGAATGCCTCATGAACCCACTTACACAGTAGCTGCCTTGAACAGGGCAGACCAATCAAGATCTTCTAGCACGTGCCGAGATGTTGACTTTATTCCTTCACCGCACCCTTCTCATCTCGTGATGATTCTTTTGCTGAGCCCTTGTTAAGGAGGCTGACTATGTTGAAAACGAGGTACTTGTAGATACAAAGCCGTGGTCTGACGGGGTGGAAGTAATCTGGAACGGCATCAACCCATGCCTATGCCAAGGCATTTCTCGCGGACCTTGTTCTCGCTATCTTGAGCCGTTCGAATGCGTGGGATCCACCGTCAAACGCTTGTTCAACTCAACCTCCCCTTACACAGGCTCTGTTTTTCTCATCCCCCTTATATCTGCCCCCTCTCGTGCCAGAGAGCAAGAGCTTCTCAGTCCTTCAGTGAATCTGCTCGCGCAGTGTCATGCTATCATGAGGGCTTCTTTACTCTTTCCTTGGGCCGTCTTGGTCTCTGAGTCTTTTGCATCTCATTCTCCTTTCGAAATCCCCCGCCGAGACCGAGATGTCGCAGTACTTGAGTCGTGGTACGCAACGGCCCACCGAGCATCGCTTGTTTCGCGCAAGAGGTGCCCTTTGCCATGCAGCGAAACCAAAGACAGCAACTCGAGTACCGAATGGTTCTTGTTTTCAGACTCGTCAGGGTTGGCGTCATGTAACGAGACTATGCTTCTCAACATGGCTGTCAAGACCACATCTGACGATCAAGAAAGTCCTTCGGCCATCAGGGCATGCACAGCTGACTATGGCTCGGGGCTAAAGCCTGCATTCGTCGCCGACGATAGCAAGGCATCTCTTTGTAAAACGTCGAACCGCGCCCTGAAGGAGGCCTCCGTATACGTGCACGAACCTCAAGTCGGCAGTGATGCTGCTGGATTCTCTGTCAATGATCTGCTGGCTGCTGGGAATCAGATATCCCGCCATCTCGAATTGCAGGTGCCCTCCTGCGCTCACCACACCATCGAATTCGCCTATTCCCAATCCGCAGCCATTGGTGTTTTTGCTGGAGTGGAGGTTCATCAGCATAGAGTAACGTAAGTGTCCTATAGACCTGCTTTCCAAGCGTCCTGTATGGTTGTCTCATTACAAGAGCCTTTCCGTTGTCCTTTCTTCCTACGCTCTTTCCCTACCTGACCTTCACGTCGTATACTTGCTTCCTCAGAGGCCTAACCACTAACCTATCGAGATAGCTCGAATGTCCTCAACAAACTGCTGCAATACGTGGAGGAGAAAGCCATCTCCAAGGCCACTGTCATCCAGTTGTGCGGTGTTGATGGCCTCGGCGCAGACTATAGCATCGGCATTGTTGCTGCCAGTGCTGCTAATCTTCCGTTCATACAGGAGGCTGTCAAGACATGGGCCGCCGGAGAATGTGTCGCTCAGGCAGACGCGGGAGAACCCTGGATGTCGGTTACCTTACGTATCCCCTCACCCGTTAAAGCTACATCAAATAACAGCACTAATGTGACGACGTCGGCTGGAACTACACCAGCAAGCTTCGGGGCACGGGCCCACATCACCAAAAGGGCCGACTGCAAGACAACCAAAGTCGTATCCGGGGATGGATGTTGGGCCGTAGCCAACAGGTGCGGGATCAGCCAAGGGGACTTGGAGAAATACAATCGAAAGGACCTCTGCAGCACTCTCGTCCCAGATGAGCTTGTCTGTTGCAGCAGCGGCACGCTGCCTAGCACGCTACCGCCGGGAAACTCGGACGGCACGTGCAAGACAAGAAGCGTGGTCATCGGCGATAGCTGCGGCTCGCTGGCCTCCAAGTGCGGCATCAGCGCGGCGGACTTTATGAAGGTCAACACTAAGACTAACTTATGCTCGACCTTGGCCGAGGGCCAGCAGGTCTGCTGCACGAACGGGAAGTTTCCTGATTTGAAGCCCAAGCCCGACCCCGACGGCAGTTGCGCCGTGTACCTTACCATCGGGAATGACAACTGCGCCAAGATCGCAGCCGCCCGCGACCTGACTGTGGAAGATCTAGAGAACTTCAACAAGGGAACTTGGGGGTGGAACGGCTGCGTAAAGCTCTTCCCCGACTTCAAGATGTGTGTCAGTAAGGGAAACCCGCCCATGCCGGCGAATGTTCCTGTAAGTATCTTTTCCTGCTTCTCCCGGGTGTCCTGTTACCTAAAATATCTCGACTAATAAAGATTCTTGACAGAACGCTGTTTGTGGGCCAACGGTAAGAAGAATACCCTTTCCACTCAATATGGCATTACCAGATAGCCAAGCTAACGAGGATATGTAAAGGTGAATGACACGCAACGACCTCCCGAAGGAACCGACCTGGCCTCACTCAATCCGTGTCCGCTGAATGTTTGTTGCAACATTTGGGGGCAATGTGGAACTACAGGTTAGACGGCCCCCTTTCCCCCTTTCAATCTGCTTCGGGAGTAGATATCGCGATTTTTAGAATAATCTGGTGACACTGCTCCCAAATCATAGCTCTAGGAGCAGACATCCCATTTTAAGAAGTAATTACTAACTCTCGAATGTTGACAGACGACTTCTGTGTCGAGAAGGAGTCTAAGACTGGTGCGCCTGGAACCTCGGGCGCAGAGAACGGATGTAAGTTACGTTGTCGCAAGCCACATTGTTTCATCAAGAGCTATGCTGCGAGAAAGGCATCGGACTAACTATAGGAATCAGGTATCAGCAACTGCGGCAGAGATATCATAAAGGGAGATCCGCCGGCTAACAGGCTCAGGGTTGCGTACTTTGAGGCTTGGAATGGTAACCGCGAATGTCTGACTATGGATGTCGACCAGGTTAACACAGACTACTACACTCACATCCACTTCTCCTTCGCTGATATCACGCCGGACGACTTCGCAGTCGATATCAGCAAGGTCCAGGAGCAGTTCGACATCTTCAAGGGCATGACGGGCGTCAAGAAGGTCATCTCGTTCGGTGGCTGGGACTTCAGCACAATGCCTGGGACTTTCAATATCCTCCGCACTGCCGTCCAGCCTGCGAACCGCGATAAGTTTAAAAAGAATCTTATCGCATTTGTTGACGAGCACAATCTCGACGGCATCGACCTTGACTGGGAGTATCCTGGAGTGAGTGGCCCACACCCTCTTGCTCTGCTTAGGTTAGCAGTACTAATAAATGCACAGGCTCCTGATATTCCCGACATCCCTAGCGATGATCCTGAAAATGGCAAGAACTACTACGAGTTCCTGTCCAGCCTCAAGGAATCCGTGGGCTCCTCTAAGTCGGTTTCCTTCGCGGCACCGGCATCCTATTGGTACCTCCAGGCGTATCCTATCAAGGAAATGGCTGAGGACCTAGACTACATCATCTACATGACGTACGACCTGCACGGCCAGTGGGATTATGGAAACAAGTGGACTTCGTCTGGATGTAAGGTCGGCAACTGCCTGAGGTCCCATATTAACGAGACGGAGACCAAGGATGCTCTCTCTATGATCACCAAAGCCGGCGCGCCTTCGAACAAGGTCGTCGTGGGCGTGACTAGCTATGGCCGATCGTTCAAGATGGCCGCAGCGGGTTGCGACTCGGAGACCTGCCTGTTCACGGGGACAAACCGCGTGTCCAACGCCCTGCCAGGGCGGTGCACGGGTACGGGGGGCTACATATCCAATACCGAAATCGACGAGATAATCCAGAGCGGCAGGGTCAATAGACAGTGGGAGAAGGAAGGATCCAACATGCTAGTGTACAACGACACTGAATGGGTGGCCTATATGTCCGATGACATGAAGGTGTCGCGCACCGAGTTTTACGACTCATACAACTTCGGGGGTACTACCGACTGGGCCGTGGACTTGCAGTATTTTATGGAGTAAGTCTCGCTGTCATTGCTTCTGGTTCCCTTCCGTACTGATGACGTTTAGTGGGAGCGGTGGCGACGACGATTACGATGAGGATTACGAATACGAAATTGACGAGTTTTGGTCACCGTGCCGGGACTCATATAACACGCTTGATGTGCTCAACAAATTCAAAGACGAGGTGTCCGACAACTGCGTCGAGCAGTACATATTAGACATCCAGGTGGCCACCTTGGAGACGGCTCTGAACAAGTATAAGAGACTCATCGACGACGGCTACGACAGCAAGTTCTCGACCTACGAGAGATACGTTACGGACCAAGTCCCGCTCCAGGTCAATAAATTCAGTGAGTAACATCAGGGGCTCTTCTTCCCACTTACAACCTATCTTCGGAGTAAAAATTTGCAAATTACTGACCCCCGTTATCGCAGTGGCCTCGGACAAGGTGGACAAGTATTTCACCTGTACAGAACTCGGGGATATTCGGTGCTGCAACGACTGCCGCTATGCTAACTGTCTCGAGGGCTGCGTCAAAGGCAACGACTGCGAGTCCGGCTGGGGTGAGATTGATATTGCATGCCCCCGGATAGAGCATGGAGACAGGGACGTATTGGACCCCCTCTATATCCCCAACGCCACATTCCACCTCAATGACGTCGAAGGCTTCTGGAAAGATATTGGAGAGGAGTGGGGCGTCGAGGAATCGTGGATCAAGTTTGGTAAGCGACACATGAAGTCTTCCAACGGGTGCCAGTACGCGGGCGAGGATGTCCTGGAGTGCATTGATAAACAAGATCAGTGGTTTTACAACTACCCCCTCGTCGACCATGTCGAGGTCTACAACCCCAAGGACGTCATTGGCGATTCCTTCCCTCAGGCTACTGACATGCTGGACCGTTTCAAAATTGTGCGGGCGTACGGGGACTGGGACGACCAGACATTGCTTTCCGACTTGGTAGACGCCACGTCGCTGCCGGGGTACTCGACGGAGGAGGCCGTGGCGAGCATGGACAAGATCTTCGAGAAGGCCGGGGAGCTCGAGGAGGAGGAGCGCAAGCAGTTCATCCTCAAATTCATCACCGGCCTGCTCTTCTGGATCCCGATCGTGGGCGAGGCCGTCGGCGCCGTGGGCCTAACGACGCTCCGCTCCCTGCTCCGGCTCATTGGCACCGTCGGCGATGCCGGCGAGGCTATCTACGACGTCGTCGACGACCCCGCAAATGCCTTCATGACCGTCTTCAGCTACCTGCTGGGCGCGGGCCTCGGCCGCGCTGGCTTCCGCAACGCGGCTAACTCCCGACGTGGACTTACCGAAGCCGAGTACAACAGCCTCGGCAACGTGAAGACGAAGCTGGATATGGTTCAGAATATCCGTGGCGCCATTTGCCCTAGATAGATAACTGCATAAGTTTTACGAATGGTACTGTGTCGACGATTTTGAAAAATAACTTTTCTATATTCTAATAATTATGAGGTCAAGGGTGTAGTGCTTATCGAGGTGAGCGTGCGTACATTGCTTGGCTGGCTTGTCGGCGGTGTACGGAATACGCGCTCTGAGGCCATAATACTTTTATTAATATCCACCAATTAATTTTTTTTTCTATTTTCTGACCTTCCTTAGGATTAGCTCCGTAATACTAGCCAATCAGAGTTCCTAAATATTAAATCATTCGTCAAACCCGTTTCCCCACCGGAAATGCTTCCCCTGCAAGACTGCCTCCGCCCAGTTCTTCATCCATTTGAAAGCTTTCCATCATCCTATCAAGCCTGATAATCTTTTGCCGGACTTCTCGCAGATACCTAATGAGAACGTTCATAGATATGATGCAGCAAGTAATGATGCTCATAAGTGCACCGAGTGTTGACAGCAATCCCAGGTAACCTTGATCGTAGCTAAAATCAGAAGTATTAACTCTGTGGAGTGCTGCAATTCTCAACCCCGTTATGACGATAACCCTATAAGTTGTAATGTTTTTATTATTAAATAAATGCATTCCAAACAGTGGTGATTGTAGAATTGTTGACATTACTTACACTGCACTTGCCGACATGAGGAAGATAAAAAGAAGCTTACGCTTCAGTGACATATGAAGCCTTAAGATAAATGGTATTGGCAAAATTAGAATTGCTAAATCGACAGTGAGACCAACAGCCTCTAGACTGACGAAAGCCACATTCTGATTGCCACATGTACCTTGAACTTGGCTGTCCCATGAAGCCTGGATGGGACGACAGATCAGTACTGTTGTTAGGAGAGCCGCAATTCCATATATGATAGAGACCACTATCAGCATTATTAACAGCGACTCAAGCCAATTTGTTACCGCAAAGACTTTACGAAGCTGCCGTAAAGCTGCGAGTCTAATTAAGGTATTCACGACTGTCCAGAGAGCCTCGCTGACCAAAAGCGACTGTATAAATTAGTATTAGTAAGTGTGTAAATGGAATGGTAGGTTGACAACAATAAGTTACCAATTTAAGTACAGCGGTCGATTCGAAGCGTACCTTGGCTATAAGCTCGAATTGGTTGTGCATCACATTTGACATGTGCTGGCCTTGACTTTCGTCAACAACCGCCCAGATAATTTGACCAACTAGCGCTACAGATATCATCAATGCGAGCAAGGTTGAGAAGTCATCCAGCCCAAATTTGTGCCGAATTTTTAGACACACAAATACATGAATAGAGAATGATAATATGGCAAAGAAAGTGAAGATGGAAGTGCATATAATAGTGGCCAAAGCCACATCAGACATATTTCGTGACATGCCTAGGTAGGCGGTAGAATTAGACTCAGGTCTGTAACGCGCAGATGGAGCAAGCATTCGCGAACTAATACATTGGTCGCGGATTCTTATATGATGTAAAGCATTACCCCCGTTCAGACAGTGTTATATGTATTCTGCCTTGCTTTGCTTAAAATACAGGTAGTTTGTGCAGAGCGAATATGTTAGGCTCAAACAAACTGAACCATTGGCTATCATTTTTTTTCTTTCTCATCACTGGCTGTAACTCAATCACACCGCAGTCGTGAAGTAGAGATTTGATCCATGACATCTGTCGTAGAACCCGTCGGAGCCCCGTCGTATAGCTGCTCTAAAGTCTGCCGTTCCGGAAGAGTTGCAATACGCCAAGCAGCTCCCCGAGATGCGTAGAGTTGGCAAGAAAGTCGTGACACGCCATATCGCGTCGGTTCGCCGACAAAAGTCGACGCTCTGCGCTACGTACAAGCTTTGCAGACCCTCATTGGCAGAACAGGTTTGCTCCATAAGCCAGGAAATAACGTGGGAGGAATCAAATTGCTCGTTAACAGCCGGATGGTAGAAGTATTTGATGCACTGATCAACTTCGAGCAGCGCAAAGAAGGTGACAGACTGGGTCGTCCGCAATTGATGGTGGCGCATCGTCGCTACGAAAACAGTTAGTTTGATCCATTCATTTTAGACGAATCAAACGGAAACAAAAGCATGGCGGCGCTATACTTACCTTGAGTCTAGATTAGCGGGTGTTTGTGTCACTTTGCATCCCTCTGCGTGGACCTTCAGCGGCATTTCACCGAGGGGCCCGCCACTCATCAATTTCTCTTTATTTCATTAGTACTGCCACAATTTCACGGGCCAATCATATACTTAGAATCGCCCCGTATTTCTCGATATTATCCTTTGCGATTTAATCGTACAATGATTATAAGAAATATAAATAATATAAAAATATTACGTAAAACGAGTTTTATTAAATAATTTTAATTATTATATTTTTTATTTTTTATA
>JAOXNQ010000005.1:1622253-1654093 GCA_028571165.1 Hypoxylon perforatum | reverse complement strand
GGACACCTGGCGGTGGAAATCGACCTGGTGCATTTACTTCCACTTGTACCTCGACCAAAAAGCTCGTACGCTTTTACCCGCGTACAGCGGCGTCACGGCGGAGAACGCGCCGAGCTCGATGCCTGCGGAAAAGTTGTGAGTTGAGTCGTGATGTTCACCTATATCTTACGTAGCTGTCTGTCTAAGGCGACAGTGGCATGTGAAACACCCTCGCCATTGTATAGAAGATAAGAAGAGACGGCGTATACATCTCGGTTGGGTGTAAAAAAGCACCTGCGAGAGACAGTGAGAGAGAAAGGAAAAGGCAACATTCGATAGGCGTGCGCGGTGCACGGTTGCATGATACCCCTGGGGTTGGCATTTTTTATTTCGATTAAAAAAATAAGAACATTTAGGAGTTTGGTTTTCAAGGAAGGCGGGCGAGCGGCCTGGGTCGGTGAAATGATATGCATCATGCATAGGTTTAAGTAGATTAATAGGCCTATAGGCCTGTAATCAACTCAACTTAATTCAAATAATCCATTCAATTTATAATACTATATGTTATGATACAAGGTAGTAGGTAGTGACCTATAATGACAATACGCAGTTAGCAGCATGTTAGAAGGCTGGCATTCTCACAATAGAATAAACAGCATAAACTCAAGTTGATTTGCGTATGTCCTCAATTCAATGCCTATCTCTCTTATACAATACTCTAGATGCTAATCTAGCGTCATGTTCTCTCTTCGCATTATTCTAGATGCGATCTAGCTATGAAATATGCTTACGCAAGGCGACGGCAGATATAGCATGATACTTGCCAACTGTAAAATCCCGGACTCTCACCGAGTAGATGAGTAAGATAGAGGGGGCCCAACATCAGATCAAGTAGCGCCGTCATAGCTCTCTTCAACAACATTCACCTTATATGCTTCTTTATCCTCTTCGTTCTCGAGTCCATAAATCATCAGGCCTGGTCTATATCTCTTCGTTGCATGCAGGGAACGCTCATATGCATCTCAAGTCAGTTACCTAGCTGGTCATTCATTTACAGCTTCTCCTTAAGCACGGTCTTCAGCCTGCTCTCGACGGCGTCCAGATACTCGTTCGTCGTGACGTAGTCGGAGCGCTCGTTCTTGCCACACGCGAGGGCCAGGTCCTTGGTCATGACGCCGTCGATGTCAACCGTGTCAACGCACGCTTTCTCGAGGCTCTCGGCGAAGGCAATGAGTTCGGGGGTATCATCGAGCTTTCCGCGCTGCACAAGTCCTCGCGTCCAGGCGAAGATGCTGGCGATCGGGTTCGTGGAGGTCTCGCGGCCCTTCTGGTGCTCGCGGTAGTGGCGGGTGACAGTACCGTGCGCAGCCTCTGATTCGAAGGTCTTGCCGTCGGGGGTGATCAGGACAGAGGTCATAAGACCCAGCGAGCCGAAACCTTGGGCGACGATGTCGGATTGGACGTCACCGTCGTAGTCTATCATCCACTGTCAGTTCAAATTGTTCCGGTATTATTAAATCGAGGGATAACTCACTCTTGAGCGCCATGATGTAACCACCGGAACTCTTGATCATCTGGGCGACCATGTCGTCGATCAGGCGGTGCTCGTACCAGATGTTCTTGGCCTCGAATTCCTTCTTGTACTGAGTGTCATACAGCTCCTGGAAGATATCCTTGAATCGGCCATCGTACTTCTTAAGGATGGTGTTTTTAGTGCTCATGTATAGGGGTAGCTCCTTGTCGAGGGCAAGCTTAAAACTAGCGTGCGCGAAACCGGTGATGCTCTCGGCAGTGTTGTATTGGGTCTGTGCGACGCCACCACCCTCTTTGAACTGGAACACCTCAATCTCTTCCGGCTTGCCACCCTCCGGAGTGTAGACCATAGTCAGCTTTCCGGGTCCTGGAATGACCCGGTCCTTGGCGCGGTACTGATCGCCAAAAGCATGACGGCCGATGATGATGGGCTTCTTCCATCCGGGCACCAATCGGGGAATACGGGGGATAACGATAGGCTCACGGAAGACAGTGCCGCCGAGAGCGTTACGGATTGTGCCGTTGGGAGAGAGCCACACTGTGTTGAAAAAAGCAAGAAATGTCAGCCACCTTTAGCAAACATGCTTTAGTCTAAAGCAATTCTAGCAGCAGATAAGACGTTGTGAAACAGCCAACGGGTAAGGGTGCGGGGTTGATGATGGGATGGGCTTCTTGGTATGCATGGGACTTGAGATGCATGTAAGACTGCAAGATCTAGATTTTTAGCTGATGGCTTACTTTGCTTAAGATTGAATTCCTTTACACGAGCCTCATCAGGGGTGATGGTGGCGCATTTCACACCGACCGAGTACTTCTTGATCGCCTCGGCAGCATCAAGGGTGACTTGGTCGTTGGTCTCATCTCGGTACTCCAGCCCCAAATCGTAGTACTTCAGGTCTACATCGAGGTACGGGAAGATGAATTTGTCCTTGATGACTTGCCAGATAACCCTGGTCATCTCATCACCGTCGAGCTCCACGACGGGGTTCTTGACCTTGATCTTCCGGGCGGCCATGTTGTACCTGGACTGGTGGAAGAGGGCAACTGGGACTGCCGGTCTAAAGGCTGCGATGGGCGAGGATCTGAGGAAAGGCCTTGCCGATCTGGAGAAAGTTGATGGCCGGAAGTAGCGGGCGGCGGACGAGCAAGCTGTATTCATGGTGAAAGACGGGTGCGCCACACAGCGCATATGATAATTATACAGTGACGAGATCAGAGAGCTAAGAGCTGGCAACCGAGGATGAAGGGCAATTGAAGCGAGCAAGCGAGCCGGCTAACCTTGGAAGGGTAGATGGATCCGGGCTTGAGGAAGAGTCTGTAAATAAAGGCGGTTAGTGGTAGAATACCTAGGTCGGTTCTATAGGTGGTCAGGTAGTCAGTTGCCGGTATTCGTTAGAAGCGCCGGATGTAGATGTAGGTAAATATAGGTACATCCATATGAAGGTGGCTGCCGTCTTGAGACATGTGTGCGCAGTGTGCGGCATCGAGTCGCATTCTAACGGGTACCACAGGCAAAAAAATATCGAGGGAGGGGAAATTTGCCAATCATCGTTCGCGGCTGCCGGCTTGCATCCCCCACATTCTGCCGATTTGCGGAGAAGAGGAGCTTTACATTGTACCCGCGTATTCTGCATCGGTACGTCTTCTCCAACTGCAAACCGGAAACACTGCTGTATTTCAACAGTCATATTTCCCGTCAACATCAACTTCACAATTAGTCCCGGGGGCTGTTTCGGTATTATATATAATACCGCTCGATCTAATGAGTGGCAATGAGGCTATTCATTGTTATACATACGTCATACGTCAATAACTATCATAGGCTTCATAACTCGAATTAGAAGATTGACTTATCCAAACAGTTGCAGAATACCGTCTTAGCAGGCTTGCGTGGGCCCCCTCAGCCCTCAGCCGCAATGATAACCACTCGAACTCGCCACCGAATCGTTAAAGTGCTTACAAGGCCGGAGGGCCGGGGTACGGAATACCACCTACCTGAGGCTATGGCGATCACCGTCCCGTGAGAATCTCACACATATATATTTCTCGGACCTATGTGTACCTGTATAATAATTCAACTCTAACGTATCCGCATTCTTTTGACCATGGAGATCAGCCGAACAGAGTCCCTCGCCACATGTCCAACTTGTGGTGCTAGATCTAGCAATCTGTTGACGACATGGCCAGAACCCAAATTCCTCCCACGGCGTCCTCTAGCCAAATGGAAATTTGTTGACTGGTGCCCACACGACTACAAAACGCAAATGGATTGGAGCGCGCTCTCGGCCCGGGGTATACTTAATTGTTCTTGTATAGTTTGCGCGACTGTGGTCTCGGTCTTACTAGACGCACGTAAAAAATACGGATGCCACGTCCGCATTAGGGGTTCCTTCATCCAAACCCATTTGATACCCGCAACTCAGCGCTACTTGCTGACCCTAAATGGAGTAAAGATATTGCCTGGGGAGTGGCTGAACGATCTTAGAGCAGATCCCAGCATCAGAGCTCAGCATGACGATATCACTAGCTCTATCTCAATTGAACCATTAGGTACGGTAGAGCCCTGAGTTCTTTATAAGTTCCAGACAATTAATTCGATATCGTTCAAAGCGAGCACCCTGCCTGTGGCCTATGAACCGTGCCAAAACATTCCGATGAACAGCGGCTCTCCTAAAGCATTTGAGCTTGTGAAGAGATGGCTGCATGTTTGCAGGATGAATCATACAAAGTGTGCCTTTACATCAGAATCTTATACTCCTTCTCGGATTCTTGATATTAGCCATGAGAACCCTAAACTCATCTTACGCGAGGACCTACGAGACGCTATCGAATATGTCGCCCTGAGCCATTGCTGGGGAATATCTCAGCCACTTAAAACAGTCAGAGGTAACATTGACTCGCACCGGAAGGGAATTCCTCTCAAGAGTCTCCCAGCGACATTCAGGGATGCAGTCAAGGTCACAAAAATGATTGGCCTGCGGTATCTCTGGATAGACTCTCTCTGTATCCTTCAGGAGAAAGACAAGGAGGATTGGGAGCGGGAAGCCAACCAGATGGGGAAAGTCTATGGAAGCGCGGAATTAGTCTTAGCTGCTACCGTCGCGTCGTCCCCGGATGCTGGCTTCCTGCGAAACCGACCTGAATTTGACCTAGGCCACGCCAGCGCCCTGATGGATGGCCAAACAATACCCATAGAGTCAAAGTATCATCTGATATTTGAACACGATTCTATATATACTGGAAACGGCCCTCTGGATCGTCGTGCGTGGGCGTTCCAAGAACGACTTTTAGCGAGAAGGTATCTTGCATACGGAAGTTCCGAGGCGAGATGGGAATGCCGCCAGGACTCATTTTGTGAATGCGGTTTGGTTTCCACCGAGGCGCAATCTTCCGACCGTGGTCGCAGTCTTGATAACATGCTTATAACAACACCCCCCTCAGGTCGGAAAGAGCTCTGGATAAATATCTGTAGGACCTACGCGCAAAGGAAACTTACCGTGGCATCGGACAAATTAGTAGCTCTTTCGGCCGTAGCCTCTCGGTTTCAGTCCAAGTACGGCGATACGTACCTCGCAGGCCTCTGGAAAGAAAATCTTATCCCTTTACTTTTATGGTGGCCTGGCCGTAATGGAAAGCCAGTGGACTTCTATGCACCTAGCTGGAGCTGGGTTTCCGTCGACACTAACTTCCTATCATTCGATGCTTCAATCGAAGAGTCGTCTACATTAGCCACGGTTGTGGATGGTTCGGTGACGACGTCCACAGCAAATAAATTCGGCACTGTCTCGAAGAGACACATTCGACTTCGGGGGAGGGCATTCGGAGCGACACTTCATACCGTGGTCGGGAAAGATTTAAACGAGGCAGGGTACCCTTCGTACCAGCCGAGGTACCCTTGGGGAGGTTGCACGGTCGAGATCCCAGGGCTACCACCAGCCGAACCAATTTGCTTGCTAGATACGCTAGTTGTCGCGCACGACTCTAAAGGTGATAATGTGAGATATGCAGAAGCACCTGCTAGAAGAATATCTTTTGCGGAAAGAATCCCAGAGCGAGAGTATCTCGCCAGGTATTCAGCTTTGATACTACCTCTACTTTTCGACGATATGGTGATCTTCTCATTGGTTTTGGGGCCGTCCCCTAAACAGCCAGGCTGTTTAGAACGTCTCGGACTTTTTATTTGGAAAGGAAAGATTGAGCGTGAGATGCGAAATTTTCTGGAGGGATTCGAAGAAGACGAATTCGTAATAGTGTGATCTAAGCACAATCAATCTACCTAGCGAGGGCTTCTGGTATCAAAGCCAACTATGAATAATATCTTTCGGCGTGTGTTGTCCGCCCTGTGACCAACCGCACGCTTCCATTACCGCAGAGTCCTACTTTGTTATTTGTCAACTCAAGCTGGGGAGGAGAAACACCACAGCCTTCCCCCTTGATCACCTGAGAGAGACATGGTTCCAATTGCGTACCCAACCCTCTAGGAAGAGCTGCCACTCAACAGCCATATCGCTTAATCCATATTCGGTATGGAGTCCAATAGCCAGTCCTCCTTCCTGCCTCCAGCATCACGCGGAGTGAGGTAGCATACAGGCTGCAGTTGTGCTACACCAAATGCCCCCTCCCACCTGAAGCCACGTCCACGTCCCTTAGGACAAGTCGCCGAAGGGATATGCAAGTTCTATATCTCATTCAGATGCTGCCGTGTTGCGTCTGACGTTCGTCAGCGAATATGCAAGGCGACGAATAAAGCACCGCCAGGATGCGGATGCATTGTAAGCAAACCAGCTGTAAATAAGGCTGCCCAGCCTGGGCAGGCTGCAGCACAGCAGCTATGTCTTAGACAATTGTCGGTGGTTGGGGTTGGAGTTGGGGGCTGAAGAGGTAAATGACTCCTATATTGACTCCCAACGCACGCACGCAAGGCACAGTTCCGACTCGGCCAATCAGAGTCAACTATATCCCGTGTTGTCCACGTCAAAAGGTGTCTATGTCTAACATGTGCTGCGGTGGTAATTAGACATACATGCAGCTGAGGTAGTTAGTTGATGTAGGACTCGGAAAGAAAAAGCGAAGGTATATACTATGTACGCACTGTAATGCTACTACCAGCCAAGTGCTTCCTTCAGTGGCTCACCGTCGGCGGCGGAAGACAGTTCCGTCTAACTCGTAAGCCTTTTGCGGTTGCCTCAAAATGTAAAAGCAACCCTAGGTAGATAAACAAGTAAAACCAACTCCAACTCGTAACTACACCTCTGAGCCCCCACGCATGTCGTAACCCCTTTTCCTGCCTACCTCATAAAGTTACTATATACAATATGACTCATTTGATAGATGAAAAGTAGGCAACAGAGACAGACATATGACAATTAAAAATAGGACATGCTGTCTGTTTCAAACTTAGGACACGAAGAAAAAAAAGTATCATTATCTGTCCATATCCCGCAGATGTGGCGCGATCTGGTAGCACTTTAGGTACCGACTGCACATACTAGCATACGTACACACTCAAGCTCATGCAGCCCTACCGTACCGACCCTGCCGAGCGTAGGACTTTCTCTTTTTCGGCGGACGGAAGCGGAAAAAGGTCCTCAGATCGAGTCTGCCTAGCCGTCGGTAACGCGGCATCTGGCTAGTCTGCCGTACCAATTAACGTAACCCTACCCTGCCCTACCTACACCTTTACCTCCAACCGCAGTAGCACCAACCAGCCAGCACCAGCCCTATCTAACTTCACATACGTATACAATTTCCCTCAAGCCCACAGCATAAAACTTCGATGAAAAATAACGAATGCCCATTTGACAGCAACCTCAGACGGGAATCTACCGGAAAGTCCAGAAGCCCGGACCCCTATCCCGCGCGCGTAAGGCGTCTGTTTCTAATTTAGATACCCTATTTGGAGGCCTCCCATTGCCTTGCCGATATGACTCATGAAGAAATTTGGAAAAAAGGGAAAATGTTAATCCATTTGAGAGAAAACAAGTAGGTTAAAAAAAGAAAGGAACGCCAATCCACCGTATCTAAGATAAATGTTTGGTAAGTGATCAATCTAGCCCTACGCCACAAACGTCCTCAAAAGGTAATAACAAGCCATGATCTGACTTGATATGATATGATATGTGATGAAAAGCCAGTAAGAGGAAAAGGAATTGGGTAAAGAGGATACAAGCCCGCATGCCTGCAAAACGCCTCAGCTCGGTGTAACAAGGATTCAACAGATGGGAAACGTAAATCGTGGGAACGAGGGAAGGAAAAGAAAACACAAATAAATAGGTAGGTAATCATGAATGCATAGCCTCATTTCTCGTCGTAACATGAGATAGTAGTAAGTAGAAAGGAAGGAAAATGCGCTCATGAAGGGAAAAAAAGAGAAGAACGAAGAACACCTCACACTGCCTGGTCTAACTACTTCGCCTAGCTCCTTTATATGCAGTGACCCCCAGCAGCCGAGCCAATAGCCGCTCGTGGCGTGCCGCCTTTCTAATGTTCCAGCCCTACGCCATTTTCATTGCCCATACCGGTACACCGAAGAGCAGGAATGGGAAAAAAGGCGCCACTAGCACGAGTTGCGGGGAGCGGCGGAAAAGCAGTCCGGGGTAAAGGGGGCGGAGCATAAGATATGGAAAGAAAAAGGGGAATAAAAAGACAATACGGGATAATGAAAAAGTGTACAATGTTCCGCTGACTGCGTCGTGGCTCGTCAAAATACGAGACCAAGGAAATAAAATAAAAATGGGGTTGGTTGGCTGGTAGATAGCGAGGTAACACGCGGAGTTGATGTTGAGCCGTTGCAGAATAATGTAGTAATGTCTGAAGCAACGATCTAAAGTCCGCGTGATGATAGGTGACGGAGCTGAGGAGCTGAGTCGAAGTAGACATTCAGCTACAGCGCGTGGCTGCTTATGCGTAGCCCCTCAGCTTTCGTCTCTCAGGCTCGCATTGGATCTTGCATTTGGGGCATTCGAATCCCTTATTGTCGATGAGGATGCGGCTGAGGCACTTAGCACAACGCCACCACTTGCTGTCGAAGTTGCGACTCGACCACCATTCCTTAGGGTTCTCCTTGTTGGATCCCCGCCGCATCAGGTCCTCCATGTGGAAGTCGCGGTAGTGCTCCCTACAATGATCTAGGCGGTAAAAGGGCTCTTTGGATCTCTGACACTTCTTCCAGTCGCAGGGAAACGGCTTCTTCTGGGTAGCGTCGCGGTGTCTATGCAAGTAATGGCGCTGGAGGTCCGCCTTTCGTCTAAACGGCGACGCGCTGCAGAAAGGCTCGAGGCAGACGTGGCGACCCGAAGTATCGTTGGCGGCGCGGGGTCTAGATATGCATGTTAGAGCCTAGACATCAACCACAGGCAACTTCTAGCAGCGATACTCACACTTCCGGGGTTGGCTCAACGGGTATCATGGCTGGATAATCCGTAGTTGGAGTATAATTCGGCTTGAGCTGCCAATATGGCGCTTGGCCCGAATCGCCGCCGGCGATGAAGTTGTAAAACTGATACTGAAAACCTGACTCTCCCGCTGGACTATTCATTTCGTAACTCAAATCGTCTCCTGCGTAGGTACCACCGTCCGGCGTACCAAGGAAGTCGTAATGGCTCAACCCTTCGGAACTCGGTGACAATGCAACATCATATTGCCCGTTGCTGAATTCTGAGCTGTTGCTGTAGTCGCTCTCGTGCGATGTGTTTCGTGCCATAGCTGTGCTGGTAAGCCACTCAGGTTGGTCTCCATACCCGGACCCAGCTCCTGAGTTATTGTATGCTTGAGCCATGGTTGGGTCAATACCAGGAATCGAGAAGCCTTTTGTTGTTTTCGTCGTATTGTGAACCGTTCTGTTCTACCGGTTTTCCTCTTTAAGGACGAAGGAGCACACGCTCTGCGGAACGCTATCGTACTTATATCGGCGTTGATAGGAGCTACGTTCCGTGCGCGTTACAGCTCGGATGACAGAAAGCAAACTTGTTGTCAGAGACGGGCATGTAGAGCGGTTGATGGAACAGAGTTGCCTAATAGCTGAATAGGGATAAGGTGCGGTGATACAAGACTGCTAGCTGCGATATCTGGGGCAGTCGTTCATTGGGGTACTCAAATAGTGTTTGAGGCCGGAGTGGGTAGAATGTCACCGACCTGCACAGTCTATTGGTGTGCCGACCAACCTGATACACATCGGAGGGATAGTTTGAGGCTCAAAACTGCACTTCTTGCCTAGGTGAGGCGAACATTGACTAAATAGTTAAGGCTTCAAGATGTGTGGTGCGCGAATAGATAACCTTCTAGAAGCTTTGAAGATTTCGACCGGGGTGCTAAAGAGGTGAGAAGTCAATTTCAGAGATAATAAGCGAGAATACCTGCTCGCAATACCTTAGGAAGATAACAGCATCGCCCCGAAAGAGGCGCATAGAAAGATCTCGGATGACATCCGAGCTACTAAATGTCTAGCATGCGGCAGACCAGCCACACCGAGACCCCGGACCTTGCTAATAGAAAATACGACGGCGACAATACAAGAATATAGTGAACTATTCAGAGGGTCTTACCCTGAGGGTATCATGCAGATCCCGTTGACATCTTGCGATCGGGACCATCTAGTTTAGGAGTTCGGTGAGCTTACCTATCGGTAGCAACAAGCTTCTCTTAGCAGCGGGCCTTGGGTGAGAGATGTGTGCATAACGTCGCTAAGTAATGCTACCTGAAAGTGGATATGATGCTAATAGTTCAGCCCAAAGACCTGTATGCAGTATGCGCACATGAACGTGGTTTGCTTCGTGTAGGTAAGGCTGACTGGCGCGATAGGATGAGGAAACTTGAGTGCAAGCATGGTAAGCAGCATCCAAGACGGTTAGTGGGAGGGCAGCAGAAGGGAATTGGATAGAGGTAGCCAGAAGCAGAGCTTGTCAAGTAACCCAAGCGGCAGACACCCGAAAGTCCCTTTAGCCTTTGGGGTAAGTGATAACGACTGGCCAGACGCTGACGGGTTTAAGTCGAACATCAGGGCAACCGTTGTGACCCTAGCTAGTCCTTGAACGTCATGGTTGGAAAGTAGAGGATATTCTTTGGACGTTGGATTTAGTCCTGTACGACAGTGAATGTCTTGTTGGTTGCCTACATTTTTGTGCCTACGTTGTATGACACAGCCACTTATGACTTATGGGGTAGGACTTCAGCCTCAACCGAGGCTCGGATTCGTCGAATAAGATCAGAGCTAGGGGCCAGATAGCTTCATTACCTTGAGGCGAACTTCAGGCGAACCAGGCCGCCTACTGAATGCCTTGCCAACGCAGAAGTTCCAGAAGTTGGTGTTTGCCTACCCTTCGCTGCCTGATCAGCCCCCCATCCCCCATCCTCCATCCCGCAAACCGCAATCTGCATCCCCGATCAGACGAGTGCGGGCTTTAGCAATTCCGTGCGAACGCAGCCATCATGGTGTTCGTCGGTTTGAGCCCGCGCCCCATAAGAGCATGTCAGCCAGAAAAGTGAGGCTGTTTAAAGTGGAAATCTGCACGACAGAAAGCATTATCTGTATCGATGTACGGTGTATGCAATATATGCAAGTCGGTTCCTGTCTGGGGGCCCTTGCTACCCTTGTCACCTTCTGCAATGTCCCACTTTAATAAAGATGGTATCGTGATAGCGTAGTAACTCGGTCACGGTGCTGACCGAGGTCCATTTTCAGAGAGCCGACAACGGACAGGGACGTCATCACTTGCGAACGGTGTTCGTTGCGTGAATTGACAAGGCTTAGTTTTCCGAATTGCAATCTGCAATCTGCAATCTGCAATCCTCCCGTAAGGATCATTCATAATCGACCCTCGGTATGGGTTGCTTATGCGCGGAGCAATCCTTCTTTTTTCCTTTTTCTTTTTCTCTTGCAGCCCAAGTCCAAATCCCTAATTGATGCGCCCATCTAAGAGGTGAGCTTTGGAAAGCTTGGCGTTACTCAGCCCAGAGACCCCAAGGCCCCAAGCAATGCCATTGTCCATCATTTGATGCAGTGCCAATTGATGCAGGAACCATCAGCAAATCCCTCAACAGCGACAGTTTGCAGCTTGGGGGTTAAGAAAGATGACTAGCTGAGACGCAAAAGAATTAAATATTTGGCTGGATTATAGGATATAATTTGGCGGGAAAGCGTATCATCGCATTTTGTCAATGTCCAGTCCAGTTGCAAAGAAGAAAAGAAGGCAACTTTCTCATACATATACTCGTGCGCAGACGCCGGGTAGAAGCATTTTGGGCAGCGATGCATATATGAGTTGGAGAAACTACATTGGTCCCACGTCCCCCACGACTCTGGCTTGGTGTGAGGTTTTTATATGAAGAACCGGCGCAGCGAGGGCTTGTTATGAGGAGTGAGGAGATTGAAGTTTGCATTTAGAAAAGCAAAAGTTTGGAGAGAGGAGCCAGTGAGATTCAATCGTAGAAGCAGGGCCCCACTCAATCTACTTAAACCATAAGATTACCTCATTATTCTACTTGGGTAACTCCTGCCCCCTTGCTTTCCATTTCCCTTTATCGTTAATTGTAGCTTCAGCCTTATATGCTATTGGTTTATAGAAAGATGGCGATTAGATACATAATCATAACCATGTGTTTATATAGGCATAATAGAGAAAAAAGGAATCAAAGCGTCTAGACCTGTAATCAGGATTAAACATCTGACATAGCACTAAACTTACTCTGGGCTTGAATCCGCCAAGGGTAGGGGAAAGGCGTCCGATCCAATAAGACTATTTAAGTTCTAAGACATACATATGCCTTGCTATGGTAAAACATGTGGGAAGTACAGAGTTTATCGTCTCCGTGCTAAAACCTATAACAACGCATATCAAGCAAACGTGGGAGACCACCCGTCCTTAGAGAAGGTGCTGCAATAGAGGATCCCGATGGTGGCGCAAGTCTATTGGCTATGGTGGTTTCATTAGCTTCTTTCTCTAGGCTACAATGCCCGTCTCAGTTCTCGTCGGTGTTCTGGTCGTAGCAATCCTTCCGAAAAGTGCACATAGTATATTTCCTTGCACTCCGCACGTTCCACCACATCAATCCCGTATCCCGTCCGCGAGGAAGGCCACCAGTAAACCTGCGCAGTTCCAGAGGCGGAGCAGGTGCGGGTAGGAAGGAGGTAGGTATGTAATAGCTCACGCAGGAAAGGAGATCACGAGTGTCGGTATCTATTCCGTAAGCTGGCGACAGACAGGCAAAAGCCAGACAACTGTCGCAGTGCATCGTCATCATACGCACCGTGCTAACAACAAGTGTATAGATCCGGATGGGGTGATTGGGATGCATTACCTACCTTAACCTGCCCGACTGTGACGCGTACCCTGACTGAGACCGGAATGCACTATGATTTGCTGCCGAGGCCAAGCGGGCTAAGCCCGTCCTCGCCGCAGCCATCGCAACGTGTAATGTGCCGAAGGACACGGCACAAGACGTAACCCTTCAGGCTCATGCTGCATTGAAGAAACCCCAGATAGGGAAGCTTTTTTTTTTTTTTTTTTTTTTTTTTTTGCAACGAGCAGCCAACCAATCAGTACGCATTCTGCTTGAAGTGCTCGTAGTACAGCTTAACGAGCAGCTCGTGCTGGGCGGTGCGCTGCGACTCCGAGATGTTGTGGCTGCTACCGGCCGGCGCAGCGCCGCTCCCGTACTCGAGGCACAGCTCCTTGAAGTTGCTGGCGATGAGCTCGTACGCTTTCAGGTTGATGGGCGGGGAGCTAAAATTCGACAGCGACGGCGGCCTTCTCGACGAGCCGGCTGCAGCAGCAGCAGCGGACTCGGAGGACGACGCAGCTGATGCAGCGGCGGCGGCCGCAGCAGCATCAGAGACCATCTGGAAATCGAAGGGAGAAGGTGGGTCGGCGCCCGCAGTCGTGGGACACAGATTAGAATATTCTCCGAGCGCTTGGCCGAAACGAGGGTCGTCGAGGTCGATCATGTCGTGATCGTGGGGGCGGGTGAAAGATGCGCCCGGCGGCTGTTCGAACATCGGAGCTTGGCGACCCGTTTCGAGCCCTGGCTCGACGAAGCCGCCGCCGCTGCTGCTCCTGGGTTCGTTCCCTGCTGATGCGCCGCTAGGGCCCAGCGCGATGCTGCTGCTGCTGGCGGAGGGCGGCTGTCGTTCCCGGCTGATCTTATACCGCAGGGAGTCCGTGCTGCTGCTGGGGTCGAGCAGGTTTGACGAGTGGCTCGAATTATTGAGTAGATAGGACGAGGAGGTCTGAGACCTTAATGCGTAGAGAAACTCGCGAAATGAGGCATCACCCTCGTTAAAAGATTCCCTGCCGAGCGAACCTGAAGGCATAGACGATTCATTTTTGGGTAGCAGCGAGAAATTTCGTGACGTTGCCGGGGATTGTTCTTCGATGTGTCCGTGGTCGTTCCCGGAGGACGGCAAAGTCTCATTGGAAAGAGATTGGGTCCCCCGTCCTGCGTCGTCGGGATACAGACACTGGAGAGACTTCGTCGAGCATCTCATGCAAGGCTCATCCCTTGAACACCTCTCTCGTGCTCTCGCACATTCCGTGCAGGCTCGTTTTCGGTTGAGAGTGTTGGTTCTCTGGGCAGCGAGGTGCATAAGTTCGTGCCGGGTCAGAATGTCACTTTAGAAGTCAGTGCAAGTCCGTTTCGGAATGCAAAGAAGCAAAGCTTTCGTAAGAATACCTCCTGAAGAAGCGCTTCATGCAGATGGAGCACATGAATGGTTTGTGGCCGTCATGGCTGCGCTGGTGCCTCTTGAGATGCTCGGGTCTCTTGAAGCTGCTGGGGCAGCGAGGACATTGGTATTTCTCTTGAGCCTCATTCCCAGGCGGAGAGTTTTCGCGCCAACTAGCCTCCGGTGCGACACTGTCCATTTTGGTATGGGCGTATGATGAGTTCTGGTCTAGCCCTCGAATTCATGATGATTGATGATTGTCTCGACGTATTATAGGCCGGTAACAACGGGCGTCTGTAAGTGCGATTTGCATAGATTTGCATAGATCGGAGCGCGGTTTCATCCAATGCGACACACTAACCAAAACAGCATGGGGTTTTCTAGAAGCATTCTAATTCCGTGCGAACACCTCGACTACGTACATAGTAGAAAGGATTAAGCATATGGGAGGGTTAAGATGGCCCCTTCGTGGTGCGCTTAGGACAAGGTTCGTCGGGACATCTTACCGATTGATTAAAGCGAGTGAGGAGACGCGAAGATTATTGGCCGAGGAATGCATGGAGACAAGGCTTGACCGTTCACCTTAGAGTATTACAGAGGTATACCCATGCTGCTGACTGAAGGGGCTCGGGACAACATTGCGAATAAGGACCGATATAAACCCCGAATGATTGGCTGAAGTTAAGCCTATACAAGTTGCGTATAGACTTGTCGCGGAGCACCTCCGTGGACATGCCAAAGAGTTATCGGAATCAAGAGATTGAATGGGAGAATCATGGTTAAAACGAGCTCTTATTAGTAGCCGTCGGCGCACTTCAGTATACCCTTGCTGGCTCCTCTACGTCCGCCAAGCTCACTGGTTCGTTTAACCTGCGAGAGACCCAAGACCCAGCAGCCAGCGCTTTCGAAACCAGCTGTACTATTAGTGATCATTAGCCAGCATAGACCGAACATAGGTCACAGACACAGACATAGACACAAACACAGACTTTGAGAAGATAATTACTAAGGCTGTGAGGCAATCTAGTCGCATCGGGATCCCAGTTTCAACCTGGAGCTAGAGTAGCAGTGTAGCAGTATGGGCACCTTAAGGTTCCTAGACTAGGTAGTGACAAAGATCCGAACCTGCAGCTTGCCCGATAGGGTATGTCTAGGCAATACCAGGGGCAGATGTGACGATCCAGTCGAAGCGCCTATTCCAACGTCTAACCAAGGAAATCCCACGCCCAGCCGAGCTGGGGACGGGAGACGATGTTACTTGCGACGCGGGTGTCTCGGATTTCGTCTCTCTTATCGCTTCAGCAAGCCCACCCTCATGTGGCCCTTACCACCACGGTTTGCGCGGAGATAGTAGGGGATGAAGGTAAGGCCTTCCTTCGCCGCCACAACCGTCTCAGGGTGTGACAATCCGGGTTCGACTCCGGACTCTGACTCGGCCCGATCATCTATCTTACGGATCCAGCAAGCCGAGCGGAGCGCAATATAGCGCTCACCTATTTGGTCCACTATCTCCTCCCTCTCGGCGACTTCAGAGTCGGATCTGATCCCGACGTTGCGGAAGTGGTCCTGCTCCCAAGGGTTATCGACATCCTCCACACAGTAGATTAGCGGACCGCGGGCTAGCGTCAGGGTGTTCTGATTGGTATAGGGATGCGGGGAGATGAATCGAGGCTGGAACCCGTCGATCTGGATCGAGAAGGCCTTATTCGCTGTGGTGTACGCAGGCGGGAGCATTAGATAGCCCTTCTCCAGCTGTGCAGATTTGTAACTCGGCGTAAGCTATTGCTGAAACGTTAGCGAGATTGCCCCAATGACGGATTAATTAGGAACAGGCCGGACAAACCGTGAACTTGCCCCGAGCCCAGGAGGGGATCCTTAATCGGAGAGTGACGTTTGCGGACGTCGGCGACTGCAGCATGAACAACACATTCCCCTCCCAAGGCCAGTTAGACTTCTGTTCGAGAACGATCTGCTTGTCTTCCACTTGGAAGGTCACCTTGGCTGTCGTGTATAGATGTACGTTGACGTAGGCATCCTTCCCTTTGCATCCGTAGTCCCAAAGGTACCCTCCGAGCGAGCCAAACAGCCGCATAACGTTTGGTGGGCAGCATGAAGTATCAAACCAGTCTTCTCGGCGATTCCTATCGGCATCTGAGCTTGCCAGCTGGTTTACGTATGTGAACTCGGTCCCCTCGAGACTCAGCCCCGTCATTACCGCATTGTATAGACACAACTCCATTATGTCGGCATACTTGGAGTTCAAGTCAAGATGGAGCAGGCGCTCTGCTAGCATTATGACGCCGATAGATGCACACGTCTCATTGTAGCAACCCCCCTCATCAGAGCCTTGTGGCAAGAAGTAATCGATACCAAAACCTTCCCATTGCCACATTGACCCGATCCCGCCCGTAAGATACATCTTCTTATCTACCATGTTGTTCCATAACCTGGTCAGGGCCTCGTAATAGTCACCTTTTCGGGCAAAGGACTTTATATCGAGCTCATCGAGACACACCAAATCGGCGACTCCAGTAAGGACTGCAGCACAGGGTCAGTATGCATTAGATGATGACTTTCGTAACAAGTACTAGCTCCATGCGAATCTCGCTTCACAATAACCCGCACAAGACCACACGCCCGGAATAGGAAGCCTAGACCTTCCTTGGCCTGGCCAACCGGCGCGGGAAAAGCCGTACGGACCCCTAGTGATTGGTCTGATTCTGAAAACCGGATACATCTAGTAGATCCTGCGATTTTTAGGTCATCTAATCAGGTCGGGGTTATTCCGTTACCTTTCCGAGAAGGTCGTGTGGACTTGTGCCAGGTAAGATAGCTCTCCAACTCCTGAACTAGCTAAAGAGGTGGTCGCCACGTCGGAGCAGGTGTAAAAGGAGCAACCGTCCAAATAGGGGAAAAGGGGTAAGGATGGCAAAGACTTGAAAAAAAAAATACGCACGATACAACGCCCTTACAGCATGACCCTCGACTGACTTCTGTTCTAGAATAGGGGCGTGGGCTTGGTTATACCAGTTGCTATCGTGCATCTGATAGCTATCAGAACGCGTCCAGGGGTGATCACCGCGCTGCCTCCGCTCCCAGTCGTAATACGGCAAACCATCCTGACCGGTCGGGTTTCCGCGTTCCTCGACAAAATACCGCGCTAGATCGTACGCATCTTTGTTCCCCGTCGCCGTATACAAGCGCAGGAGTGCGAGCTCAGTCTCTGGGTGGCCTGGGTAGGCATGTTTCTAGGGGAGGGTGAGTGGACGAATTTCCCTCCATATTCCAATAAAGTCGAGAAAGAAAGGGGGTTTAAAGGAGGTGCCAACTGACCTGGTCCGGCCCGGGGCCAATGACGCTGCAAATATACTTGACATACTTCTCGATCGGCTCTAGTAAAATATTGTTCTTGTAGTAATTGCTATGCGCCAGCGCCGCCTCAATAAGATGGCCGGCATTGTACCTAGGTAGGTTTGACCCTAATTAGCATCCATCCACTCACTTCCTCTCCGCTGACTCTCGTCCACGCAGAACCAGCCAGACAAGCAAGCAAACTCACAGTTCGTGCTGATCCCGTATATTCGTCCACCGCCTCTCGGGCTCCGCGATCGTGAACCAGGTATTCAAGTACCCATCCTCCTGCTGCGCGCCGCGGATCATATCGGCGAGCTCTCTGACCGCGGCGTCGACCTCGGCGTCGTACGCATCCGACAACAAATAGCACGCGCCCTCGAGCCACTTGGCCACGTCGCTGTCCCAGTACATGGGCGGCGGGCAGGGCCAGCGACCGCGATCATCATAAACGGGCTGGTGCTCGAGCGAGAAGCACCGGTACCGCCCCGTGTCCTTGAGCTTCTGCAGCTGCGCTTTCACCGTCGTCCGCGCGATCGTCGCGCGCCGCGACCGCAGCAGCGACGGCCCGTGGAACTCTGTCTGCGCGAAGAGCGTCTGCGGGTGCGACATTGTGGTGCGGGTTGGGAGGTGTCCGTCTTAAAGCAATAGGAAGAAGAAGACTCAAAAGCTTTATAGTAGTGGGTTAGGACTAGGAGCTTGAGATTGAGCTTGGGTATGCACCTGAGCTTGGAAAGCTTGGAGAACTTGGGAGCTTCGAAGCTACGGGAGCTCTAGGAGCTTAGTAAGGACCGGGATGGAAGCTTGGTGAAAGAGAAAAGGGCACACTTGTGCAACTAGTAACTATAATACAGGTACGCTGTTCCCTTTTCTTTTATTGAAACATTGCCCGGGGATCGGAGCGCAAATCGATCCCAAACCATCCAGTTCAGAAGTCCTTGTACTCGCCTCTGCAGCGTTGCATGATATGGTCTCCATCGCGAAGTCCCCAGATTCCCACATGCCACGCATCATCGTTGATAGGCGCGAATGAGGGGAAGCTTTGTCCGCTGCTTGGGCGGGAGAGGGTCCCTCAGGTGTCACTAGACGCATGTACTGGACAAGAATAGGGGAAGGATTCGCGCTTAGAAGCTGCATCACCGGCGAATAATTGAAGCTCTAGGTCTAAGGTTTTTCTTAGACTTAAATGGGGGACCAGATATTCTCCTTTATCGATTCACTTGAGATCAATTGGCACATAACGGAGACGGAAATGCAAGAAGGCAGCCCGCATATGTACTATGAGAGACAAGAAAAATATAATTATCAGCTAAGGACCCTTTACACCGGGCACCTGGAAATCAATGGGCTCGGACAAATGGGAGACGGGGGCAAGCCGCAACTTCAGGCGCCGGTCCGGGAATTTCGCATCGGAGCGATGCCGCCCGCATTTTCTCTTGCTTTGCTGTAAAATCCCCAATTTCTTCTACTACCTGTCCATTTCCCCAGAAAAAAAAGAGAGAATCTGGTAAACGTGGTAATGTAACAGTCTTAGCTTGCCAGCGCTACCTTGTCCCATGCACCCGACGGCTTGGTACCTGAGAATGTCGACTCTATGCAGCTTTGGCACGGAGCAAGGGTGACTTCCGATAGGCTAGCTGCAGAAGCGTTAGAAATTCCTTAGACATTTGACTTACATCTTTTATTCGTGAATAGACACTCGGGAGCCCGAAGACGGCGTATCACAACGGGTCCGATTTGTCCTGGACCGCCACGTTTTGATCTATGGGAAGTCATGGCGGTGAGAGATGAAAGGGTACGTACGTTCAATCGAATCGAGGTTGTTACTAGGAAACTTCACTTAGTCAGCTTATTTTGAACATTACATTCATTAGAAAGCTAATCGAAATCAATTTATAGCTAAGCCAAAGCCCCTTGGCGGAGCGTGACATAGCACTGCCTAAAGACGCCGATACGAAAGCACGAAGCAAAACAATTATGACAGTCATGTGTATATTTTCCATACAAGCATTACAAGGGGGCCGCTCATCGGCCACAACCCTCCCCAAGTGTAGTGATTCTGTAAATAGCCCTACGAAGGGCCAATGCTCACTCACCCTGTGCGAATTCCTCATACATCATCCTCCAGGAATCGATAGGCGAACTTGAAATCAGCCTTTCTTCGGTTCATCCTAATAGCAGTCAGCAATTTTGTACGGAGACTGATATTTAGAGTATGGGTTCACTGGTACTTACCACGTAGATTCGTAATCGAAGAAGCGGTAAGTTCCTTGCTCGAACTCTTCAGTAATGTTCTTCGGCTCTTCGTGTCGCTGAAACCAGGTTTGGTACTGCTTGTGGAAGCGCCAGCTTTGGTCCTTCAACGCCTTCGCAGCCAGATATTGCTGGTATGTGCCCTGCTTGTAATAGAATACGTAGAAGAGCGTATCGGGCTCTATTTTGGAATAGAGCCGAGGGTCCTCGAATATCGGTAGAGGTTCCGTGGGATAGCCCGACGCTGAGGGGAACCTGGATTCTGGTCGGTATTGACGGGGAGGCTCCGCATCAAGAGAATCCGCCATGTTCATGTTAGCATGAGAAGCGGCCAGCATCCGCAGGTGAGAGGGGCTATTGTTTGGTATCTGCTTCTTTCTAGCTACCTCGAAAGAGTCTACTAAGTCCTGCAGCGAAGCTGGGAGATGATAGATTGATTCTTCCTCCTTCTCTTCCTCGATCGGCTTAATACCATTGGCAACACCATTCGATTGAGCCGCTATAAAACATTAGTTTGAGATAATCCCAGCGTGAACGGTCCGACTTGCCCTTTGAGGATTCACCGTAATCTGCAGCAGTTCCAGGTGCCTTGCCCGTAGCTTTGGAAGTGCCCTTCTCCAGCTTCTTCGATGTAGACATCAAGCCAATTGGCTCGGCCACCTTAGGTTCCGGTACACTCGCCGGAATAGAGAGGCTACCTAACCTCTGTTCTGACGGGGCCGGCTGCAAGAACGCCGTACTCGGCGAGTTCGCGGCGCTCGTCCTTGGTTGGCTAGAAGGCGGCAATGGTGAAATGCCCGAGGTCGCTGATACCGGCTGGGTTCCAGGCGGCGGCGGGAGGGGCGCAATACCAACGTTGTTCTTGTCGCTTGCAGCAGCCGCTGCCGCAGCGGATGCGTACTTCAGACCTTCTCCAGCCGGACGCGTTGGCAGCGACGCAGGTTTCATGCCGCTATTGGAGTTACTACCATTAGTAACATTTGTTAATGGGGTATGTAGCGTCGCCAAGGTCGGGAGAGGAGACTTCAGTTGAGCGGAAGGCCGCCGTCCAGCAGCAGCGGCAGCCTCGACAGCACTTCGCGACTTTCCGGGCAGGCTACCAGATCGTGACTCCGGCTCCGCAACTTCTTCCTGTATCGATTGCGTATCCTGTGACGATACTCGGTCGTTGTCTTGGCCCATGCCGAAGACATCTTCCTCTTCCTGTAAGTTAAGTTCGTCGTATATTTGGTCGTCGTCGATATAGTCATCGGTCATGCCATCAGTGACGTAATAGCGGATGCCTTCCTCCAGGTCGTTCACTTGTTCGGTTTCGACGCCTCCATTGTCGAGAGACCGCTTGATGAGCTCGAGCTTTGACTGATGCCACTTATGTCGTTCGATTATTTGCTCGATGGTGGCTATACGTTCGGCTTTCGCGGCGTGGCTCTTGCCCTTCTTCATCGTAGCTTGTATTTGCTCGCCTTCGACCTCGAGCGCCTCGATCTGCTGTTCAAGCTCGTCCACCATATTATTAAGGAAATCGCCGGCTTCCACTTTGGCTTGCTCCTTCGGATCTAACTTGGCAGCAGCTGATAGACCCTCCTTCGAATAGGCCTTGGTCTTCATAGCCTTCTCTACCGCCTTGAAACGTTCCATTTGCTAGCACACGTGTAAGTGATACCACAATAGAGCCTATTATTGCCGCTCTTGCCTGTTACATACCGTTTCTATTAGCTTCCGATTCTCCAAGAGCGGAGCCTTGTCCTTGATGTCGTTGCCTTGGGCCCATGTCTTAATCTGGTCACGTAACCGTTGTAGCTTCTTGATCTCGCGCTTGAGGTTATCCTCTAGCTTCTCCTTCTGGGCGGTATTGTTGGATTGCTCGATCTTGTCATAGATTGCATCGAACTCAGCCACGCCTTCGCCGACCTTCTTGAAGCATTTCTCTATTTCTTGCTGCAATTTTCTTGCAGCCATGGTGGTGGGTACTTGCTCAGGTGTAGCCTCGAGCTCTTTACGAAAGGAAGGATCGAAGTCGCGGTGGTGACGTGTAGGTAGAGTATTGCAGATGCGGCGTGCAATGTAGTGGACGGTCGAATTTGGTAGATAGTGGTGATTGTGGGACACAGACGTCGTGAGGCCAGGTGAAACCCGCGCATGAGAACACCAGCTTGGCGGTCTTTAGATGAGATAAGGATGGTTAGCTCACATAGTCACACTAGTTTGTGGTGCGGGAATGGGAAAAGAATAGGGAAGATGGCGCGGGAGGATTCTTCGGTTTGCTTTGGTGAAGTGGCAAGTGGCTGTGGAGGAAGCAATGTCTTAAAAGGATGTGCTGTTTGCCTACCTGTGGTGTGTCGCGACTGCAAGAAGGCTGAGTGTTTTGGTTTTAGTGAGATGCGACCACGAAGATTGCGTTGCGATAGATGCAGCCCTAGGCGCAGCTATGGTCTGCCTTGCGTACTGCTGAATTGTACCCCGAATCGCGGGTATCTTGGGTGGTACCCAGGCCGCCCAGGTAACTGTTAAAGGCATTTGGGGCAGGAAATATGCAGGTAAACAGTAGGACAAGCTAGTTCCCACCGCCCTCCCACCCTCCTAATTCTGTTTGTTTGTGGGTGTAACGTGAGGAGCTCGACATAAAAGATGTTTGCCTAGGTCGACGTCGTTGAAGATAAAATGAAAGAAATGGATTGAATTATGTGTGGTGCCCAAGGACCAAATTTATAGCTAACCTAGCATCCTTCTTGTTCGTATACCTACCTTTACTAAATTAAATAACTTTTGGTAGTTTCATCCGTACTATCACGAACTCTTGTGGAAGTTGCATTACTGGTAATGAGCCTTGAAGGCAGCTATATACTCCGTACCTACCTCGCCCATAACAGAACATACTCCACAGGTTCATAGCTCTAGGCGCATCCGTATCAAATAACAAATAATGATAAGTTCATGAATTGTTATTAGAGATCATGATCTTAAGTGTTATGAGAGGACAGATGTATTACCTATATGAAATTCACCGGTTAAGTGGTATCTGCTAGATGCATCTCTCTTATTTCAGCTGGCATGGTATAATGGTCCAAAGTAATCCGGTCAGTCGGTCTACCCCCCCTTTTACACCAAAACTCTCTCCGCAAAGGAAATTTGTAAAATTCCGTATTGAGCTTCTTCTAAAGACAATTATAAGATATTCAAATGACGGAGCTACGAAGGTCCGGGCAATAAGTCTGGCACATATGGGGAGGTATTAAGCCTTTATAGTGCGAAGCGTATAGCTGGCTTTAGGGAGCTCCACGAGGCCTCAGTGCTATTGAGCCCTAAAGCTCTACCACCTAGGTACACTTAGGTAAATACCTACTTATACTTCATGCCAAATCATTAATTTGACCCCCCTCTATACTATTGCGGTTTTCGCTCTATGTGCACCAAACTACGGACGATGGGTACGCCGTGTTACTCATATAAATTTATAAGAATCCGGGATTGATAAATCGCTGGCCATTCTGTTCATCATAATCAACTCAAATGGTGTTCATGTACATTCCCATTACATTCCCATATAGATCTTGTCTCACACAAAGATGAAAGGCAAGTGCATGCACCCACCTAATCATTTGCTTAGATTCTAACACCCATATAGCCATCCTGCAGCGCGTGCTGTCTGCTTCCGTGACGGTGGACAAGGAGGTGGTATCGTCAATAGGAAAGGGGGTTTTGGTCTTCGCTGCTGTGGCCCCCGGCGACACGGAGAAAGAGGCAGACTCCCTAGCAGCTAAAGTGCTCAAGATGAAGTTGTGGGATGACGATGCTGGAGGACGAGTATGGTGACATATTAGCGCCCCCTTTTCCTTTTCCTACCCTCCCCCCATTTGTCTCAATACGCGCGTACCTACGTACTTCCAACTAATACTTACTTTATTAGTGGAGGAGGAGTGTGATGGACATCAGCGGTGAGGTCCTCTGTGGTACGTCCAATTAGTGTTCTTACTGGCCGCCATTGTCTTACAATAGCATGCACTTCAGTATCACAATTTACTCTGCTTGCCTCTACTAAGAAGGGCAACAAGCCTGACTTCCACGGAGCAATGGGTGGCGAAGAAGCCAAAAGACTCTATCAATACTTCTTCGACAAAATACAGCAAGGCTACGCTGCCGACAAAGTGAAAAACGGTGTGTTTCAAGCCATGATGGAAGTCGCTCTTGTAAATGATGGGCCGGTATGTCTTTTAGGCTCCTCAGCTTCGTACAATTATAATCTACCATCTAAAGTTGCGTGCTAATAATTGTTCTAGGTCACGTTGGAACTGTCAGCTGGTCAAAAACCCGCACCAACCCCAGCGCCTGCCGCCAAGTGAATAGTGCAGCAGATCATGACCGGCTTTGAGTTCACCATGTCCCGATATTAGTGTTTATACTTGATGGGGTTCCTATTACATTCAGTAGATAAGGAATAGAGAGTATATAAGACGTATGAATGCAATGAGCGTTGTCGTCTTCTATCTTTCATAATGAGGGTATCGATAATATTAACAAGAGTGCAACTCCTCATATATTGCGAAGGACCCGAGAACGCTGGTGTTGCCCAAGTTGCAGCCTTATAAATCAAATCCGTGAACACCTTTCCATTACGTCAAGCCAGTCCGCCGGGGGTATTTGAGTGCCAGGATGCTCTCCCTATCCAGGAATCCATTCTTGGGTATTTCCGCTGTGAAAAGATAATGATGTTGAAAAAAACTCCGTATAATGCCAGACTTGATAGTGAAGATTTATTCGGCGCTCTTCTTCTGGCGCCGGCTGACCTTCCGGCTGCGCCTCTTAGCCACAATCTCAGGGTCCCATGTTCCCGAAAATAAATCCTCACATTCATCCTCGTCGTCGGAGTCGAAGATGATAGGTTCGTTGTCACTGCCAGCCGCCAGACATTTCTGCTCCATCTCTAGTCTGGGCATCTCATCGACAGCAGCGTCTTCCCAGTTCCGGTACACCACAATTCTCTGTGTTTCCAGAATAAACCTGCCGATCTTGTATTTCTGTCCCTCCTCCTTGGCATCTATGTATTTCCAGCCCACTTTGGTATGGCATATGGCACAGGAGATATCTGCAACAATATGCGACCCGGTGACAAGGAGGCGGGTCTCGGACTTTCCAACCTTGATATTTGAGAGCTCTTTCGCCTTCATTCCCTTGCGGGATGGTTGATCCAGTGGTTGTACCAAGTATGCTCGACCGTACCTACCAGTGAAACCCTTGCTCACGATCTGCGAAGAAAAGGCGAAATCGGAAGCACATGTAGAACACCTGATGGTATTAGGCTGCGTTTGTGCGAGCTTCGTAGTTTCTAGTGATTCCTTAGATGAGCGGCTGTGGCTATCCTTCGATTTAAAGTTCGACAGGAGCGACATGGGTAGGGAGAATGGAGGTGTAATCGGGCTCCCCACCAGACTGGACGGCGCCGAATCTGTTGGAGATGTGCTCAAGGACGGTGGCGAGTCACTCGGCAAACCTCCGGTGCTCGTATTTGAGCCCCGTCGTCTTCGGCGAAACGGCATAGCGAGGGTCGGAAGTAGAAAGACTGGGAACTTGGGCCCTGGGTCCGTCGCTGCTTGGGCTGGCGGGGGCGGGACAGGAGTCGGAATGATGTCGTTGAACATTACAGAATACATTTTGGCGGAGTTAGATTTAAGTCTCGAGAGCGATAGAGAGATTCGTAATAGACGGCTTTTACCACTCCTATTCTGGTATTCAAGCCACCGACCTAATTAGGTACTAAGGCGAGTCCAGCTCGGTTTGTCGAAAAGAATATCGAAATGGCGATGGCTTGACTATGGCTGACATGGAGTGTGACAGTGGCCGTGGACAGTGACAGCAACAGTGACCAGCCCCGCAATCCGAATGATGGGTCGAATAAGAGCAAACAGCACAACAAAGAATATTTTCTGGTTGCTGCCAGGCGGTTGTATTAAATGGTTGGGCATGTGTGCCATGAACTGTGAGAGGAGAAAAAGGCATGCTGCACCCGGAACCTGCGGGTGATATCCATGTCAGGCTCTTAAGCTTTGGAACTACACAGGATGCTGCCATTTAGAGTTGATCCCGTGTACACCTCGCAACGCATCACTGTAAGGTTAGTTACATCACCCACTCCCTTATCGGTCACCACCACCCCCCAGCTCCTCCAGCTTTATCCAGCTTTATCGGTCTTTATCGCCCGGTGCGGCTAGGGGGGAATGCCACGGACAGGGCGGATTACATAGAGGGGGTGACCCTGCATGACTCGGGCTGTCGGGCTTGCTATGTATGATTTACATAATGATTTTGATCGAGGAACACAATGCGCATTAATATAGGTCTCGTACCACTCTGGGAATACAATGGATATTTCAGATGCATATATGTAGGGGTATTCCCGCTTGGTAACTTACTTGTCAATCCATCATGTTCTTGAATGTTTCTTGGGTCCGTTAACTGGGTAAGCAAATCCGACTTCGAAGAGGCAGAGATAAAACCTAAAAAGTAGGACCTTTCTTTACAGCTTACACGTGTGATGGCTTAATCGGGTTTCTTAACTGATCGGCTTGCCAGTTCACATGCCGATTCGCAAACTGCGCCAACTAACAAAAAACTGTTTCATCACCGCCATGTATGCATCATTATTAAGCTACTATATTGCAACTCTGACAAGTAGGTACGCCTCAATTGCTTCAATACCGAACACTCCGGGACAGCAAGTCGTAGCTGTGGCGAGTCATTGGAGGTAAGCCGCGTGAAGGCCTGAGTCGGTCATGACCGACTCCGGAATGGCAACCTTATCATTCCAAATTTTGTAGTAGTACCCTAGATACTTCGTAAACGGCGACTCAAATCTGCGAAGGCTAAATTATTCCCAATTATCACGTTATATGAAGAGTATTGAAATAAGCGAGGATCCTATGCTCGAGGTGACACTATGAAAGCATTGACGTTGCTTGTCCCTATCAAGCGGCTGGCAGCATCTGATAAGACTTGTTTGTTAGGTTCGAGTGATAGGATGCCGAACTTCCATCTCACTACTCCAGTCTTAGTTAGCCTATGTCCACGATTCATATACAGAATATAAATCTTCCATTGCAAATCACCTATGATTACCCTTAGAAGGTATGCACTACGATAAGCAGAAATAAAAATGAAACATGCGATTATTCCAAATTTAAAGGTTAGACCGTATGATAGAACTGTGATAGATACCTACCCCCAAGATATTGATAGCAAAGCAGGGAGAGGTTATCGTCACTACCTAATGTACCTATTGGTTGGAAAGAGGGGCAAGGGGTCTGCCAAGGATGTCCCAAGAAACAGCCAATCATCCCGCTCCCAGTTAATTGGTTCAATTGATGGCAGATCAACACGTGATGGACATGCGGGGTGGCACGGTCGTAGTGTGGCCTCTTGATTGGCTCCAGATGAAAAGTCTGGCCGTTTCCAGAACTAAGAAGTAGCAAACCCGCCCCGCCCTGGCCGTTCTTTGGCCCATTGGTGAATTAGTGAATGGGGAATGCAACCAACCCTCTGCCACTGACCGCTGTTATCCTAAGGTTTCCTGCAAGTTCTGATTTATTAAAAGTTGCCTCCTTCTCGACTCACCCGAAGAAATTAAAGCCACTTGCCAACCCTTACAACAACTCACAAACTGCTCGACCTCTCCAAAAATTCCAAGAGATTCATCAGCTCTCCGAACAGACACTGTCTTGACTTTCGTATCGTCAAAACTATCACAAAACCCAACATCGCTTTTGTTTCGGAATTCTCCGAAATACTTGATTCGTCACTTAAAACAGATCGACTCAGATTTCTACTTTCTATCAACAATCCTGGATTCGATCGGCAGAAATGGCGCCAATGAAAAACAATAATAACAGTAGTAGTAGTAGTAACTACGGCGAGGCAGTAGCCCGTCAGGTTAATGTCCTCGCCAGTTGCTACCTCGTCGACCCTTCGGCCTCGCTGAAGGGCCTCCACTACTGCACTACCGGGGCTGCAGGTGAGTGACATGTTCCCGTCATGTCCCGGTCGTAGACAATAGTCAAATCGTTGATTGCGTATGCTTACCCATGATTGTATCAGGGGCCGAGTGGTATTCCTGAGGTCCCTATCTCAGGTCTACCATCACCTCCGTCAAGTCCCCCCCTCGCGGCTATCACCTCGACCAACGAGCTCACGCTTCAACCTAAGAGCAAGAAGCGCAGCACCAATAACACGTCGATCAGCAGCAACCGCAGCCGCCGAGGGGGGGCAACATTTCAGATCAGGGGAGAATGTGAGAGATTCTTCTGCGAGACCATGAAATCCGTGTTCCAGGGTGAGTGGAACACGGCCGGTAATGGCTCCTACCTGACTGGTGTTAATAACAGCAACTACGACTATCCTAGCCCTCCGTCTTCGTTTTCATCTTCCGACATGGACATCGATATCGCTACCAAGCCTGGCAGCGCCCGCGTCCACGGATGGATGGAGTTTTGGGACTACGCCGGAGGTGCGAGCTTCCGCGCCTTCGTTACGGAAGACGGCGACGAGAAATCGTTGTTCGCATTCTTTGACAGCGGACTCGTCGGACGTGATCTCAAGCAAGCGTACGTTCCTTCTTTGTCTCGTCGCCACGTCATGACGATGCACTAACGCAGCCACAGACTCATTGCCTTGATTGAACTAGCCGATGGACCAATCGAATGCTCTAACGTTGTCATCTGTGTTGACCGTCGGATGCCACAAGAATACGCAAAAGCATTGATGAAGAGCCTGCAGTGGGTTGGTTTCGAACTAACCACCCTGGACCACTGGGCCAAGGATCTCGACGTTACGAGCAACAAATGGTTATTCATGGGCATGGAGCTCTAGCTCTCGCTCTAGCATTTTAACCCTCGACACTCGTTAAAGTCATTTCTATTACTGCAAGGAAGTTAGGGAGCTCGCCGGCGTCAAACGACGGGCCTTTGAAAATTTGGTTTTGCCAGGAGTTTTCGGAAATCGTTCATGCATCATCCTTTTCAGCTTTGGGCGGCGTATCGGTTATTTTTTTTTTTCCTTCAATTTCATCTGCTGCATTACGTTTCCGCATGCGAGAGGAATAGGTTCGGTATCGTAGGGAAACCAACAATCGCGTGCGTGAGACCAGCGTTTGCAAAGGCAATTAAATAGTAATAACAGATTACTATCAATAGACGATGGATTTCTACCCTCCCTTTTTTCCATTCCCCTCCATATCTAAAACCATGTAACGCCTTTCTATCAGGTGTGGTATCACATAAGTGCGCCAGAACCTCTCCGGCCTCTCACACATTTGGTCCTACATCTGAGATCATAAATCACCCTCATATTGTCTTACCTCGAGTCCCTTTTCTGCTAGATAATCTTTGACTTGCTTGACGGTGTACTCTCCCCTGTGAAACATGCCGGCTCCCAAGGCGGCATCCGTCCGCGTCTTTTCGAAGACCTCTTGGAAATGGCCCGGGTTTCCGGCGCCGCTCGACGCTACGACGGGGATGCGCACGGCGTCCTTGACCTGCTCGATCAGCTCGAGGTCGAAACCGCTGTTGGTGCCGTCCTTATCTATGCAGTTGAGCAGGATCTCGCCGGCGCCCATGGCCTCGACGGCCTGGACGAGCTCCACCACGTCGATGTCGCGGGTCTCGCGGCCGCCCTTGATGGTGCAGGCGTACCAGCAGTACTCCTCGCCGCGGGGGCCGGGAAAACGGGTGCGGATGGTGTTGTGGCGCGTGGCGTCGGACCCGTTCGGGACGTAGACGCGCTTGGGGTCGACGCTGATAACGACGGCCTGGTTGCCGTACGCCTTGGAGATCTGCTCGACGGCCGTGTTGCCGAAGAGCTTGCGGCCGACCGAGTAGTACTCCTCGGCGGCCAGGACCGCGTCGGACCCGATCGACACCTTGTCGGCGCCGCTCTTGAAGTACATGGTGGCGATCTCCAGCGCGGTGACTTTGGTGCCGTCCGTGTCGACCGTGTCGCGGATGCCGCCGCCGATGGTCAGGGGCACGAAGACGGTCTCGGACGTGCGCCGCAGGATCTCCAGCATCGGCAGGTCTGCTATCGGACAGTCCCGGAAGCTGGTGATGTTGAGGAAGGTCACCTCGTCCGCGCCCTGCTCGTAGTACTTCTTGGCCATCTCCACCGGCTTGCCCAGATTCCGCACGTCGCCGCCGCTCGTCTTTTCCCGGACGTCGTACTGATCGCCCTTGGTCACGACGAGGTCGCCCTGGTCGTTGGTCCGCACGTCGAGGCAAGCGATGACTCGTCGCGTCAGCCCGCCTGTCGGCGCAGGCCCCCCGACCTTTTGCCCCAGCATCTTTGCGCCCTCGCCGGTTAAGAATGCCTTTAAAACTCTCAAGCCGGCGACGCCGCTCTTTTCCGGGTGGAACTGCGTCACCAATACGTTGTCCCTCGCCACCGCGCCTACGAATACCTCTCCGCCGTATGTCCCCGTCGCGACCGTCCAGCCTTGGTCTTCCAGCTCGCCCTTTACGTACGGGTACTTATATGAGTGGACATAGTAGTATTTACTCTCCGACCGGAGATCGTATAAGCTGTGGCCGGAAGTGTTGGCACTATTCCAGCCGATATGCGGGACCGATTTTTGCGCGTCGTCGAACCGATCCAGCCGGCCGTTTATCAGGCCCAAGCCGGGCACTGCCGGGTCCTCGACCGAACCCGCGAAAATTGCCTGTAGGCCGACGCATATTCCCATAAAAGGCTTGCCGGCGTCGATGTGGGCGCGGATGGCGGGGAGGTAGCCGGCGGAGGCCAGCTGCGACATGCAGTGGCCAAAGTGGCCGACGCCCGGCAGTATCAGCCTGTCGGCGCGCGAGACCTGGTCGGGGCTCCGGACCCAGTCGACGGTGTATCCGCACTTCTCAATCGCATTCACAAGGGACCGCACGTTGCCCGCGACATAGTCGAGCAGGTGGACCGTAGGCATCGTAGGGGGAGGCGGCCCGGTGGCACAGTAAACTACAAGTCGTAGCGGGTAACGGCTGTCTAAACTGTGTCGTAAATATGTAGATGTGTAAGCAAGAAAAGAAGAAGGTGTGCAGACACTGCAGCTTCAGACGAGGGACTGGCTTGAGGTTAATTTATGCGGAATCTTGATAGGTGAGTCAACAACTGGTACGGGAATTTTTAGTGGGGGAGGGGCAGGTAGGAGGGGTGTGCCCCTCCAAAGGTGACCTACAGCAGGGCGTTTTGCCTTTATAGACCGCCCTAAAGCACCTGCTAAATTTGGTAGCGACCTCGAAGCTCCTTTGCATGTGCCAAGCTTAAGCTGCAGCTTCCCGTTGAGATGAAAGCAAACGGAGACGACAAACGTAGAGACTATCAACACATTAATTCGAAAATACCAATCAAATCAAATTCACCTCTCAAATGCGTTTCTGCGTGTACCTGAGTCATCATAATTCCGTTTTACAAATATCTGATGGCTAGCTACGAAATAAGTCAGACAAGCACTCACGTCCTTGAGAGGACTCCTGCTGTTTTACATACCCAGATTCCGGTTGAAGAAGACGAGTCCGAATGGGAATACGAATATTCTACAACTGAGACCGAGGTAAGATTTCTTGAAAATTACCTGGGTCAGATACTCACCTGGAAACTGTAGACCTTCTATGTTACTCTGGATCTATCCAAGGCAGACTTCACCGATCGTGATGCCAACGCGATTGCTCATCCCAACTACAAAGGGAGCGAGAAAGCTGAGCGGGCTAAGCTGTACCTGAACAGAAGGATGAGTCGGGACATCATCAGCCCTAACGATAGTGACGAGGATGACGAGAGGGGCCAGACCCCGCGAGTTCAGCCACCCATAGACGACGCAGACGACCACCAGGTGCAGATCATGGAGCTGCACTCAGAAAACCCTGTCATCTCCTACAAGGGCCGCGTGTACCAGGGCAGCTGGAGCCAGAACGTGGGCACGGAGTTCCTCGTGACGAAGCGCGACGACGACAACCCGCTGCCGGCGCTGCAGCACCTGGACCACGACGTGGAGCTGCTGGCCGCCGGATGCGCGCGCATCACGGTCGACGAGATCCAGCC
>JAOXNQ010000005.1:1597140-1622153 GCA_028571165.1 Hypoxylon perforatum | reverse complement strand
CGAGGGCGCCCACAAGCGGCGGCGCAACGTCAACTTCACGAAGGAGGCCAACGCTATGCGGCCCATCGTGCCGCCGGCCGAGCGCTGGTCCACGCAGACGCGCCGCGACCAGGGCAACTTCCTGGCAAGCCTCATCGAGCTCAAGAAGCGCCGCGGAGAGACGGACGAGGTCACGGTGATCGCGAAGGGTACGGACCTCCGCGTCCATCACAACCGCGCCCGCAAGCGCAAGGGCCACCAGGGCCACCGCGGCAAGTTCAACCTGCCGCACGCGCGGGGTCCCAGGAGGCCGAGGGGGACGGGGACGGATCTGCTTAGGACTCTGTCGATCCGCGAGCACTCGGCTACGCCGTCAGACGCGTCTCGGATGTCGCCGGAGGCTATTTCGACGCCTACGCCGCTGCATTGGGACGATCTTAAGAGGCAGGGAGATGAGGCAGAAGACGATATCGTCATGGATACTGTGAGCGGGGAGTATGGGAATGAAGAAGAGTATGAAGGTGAAGGCGATGACGAGGAGCTGGATGAGATCGTGGATGAGAATGGGTATTCTGGTTCTGCGGAGGAAGGTTCGGTCGACGAGATGGATGTGGACGACGATTAGTACTAGTGGTTCACCCCATCGAAGGGCGAACTCTATGGGGGGCTACTTTCTCTTCACTGGGTTGAATAAGCCATTCCTCTGGGATATAGGCACATTGCGTATCACTTTGAGCATCGGGTATGATCCATGATTGATGATTGGAATCCCTAAACTTCTCCATGGGCGACAGATCAAACCAGAGATGCATTACATACTACTGTACTGCACTTTGAAGATACAATAAATATAAAAAGAGAAAAGACGTGGATGAATTTAACAAAAAAAGCTCACTCCCCAAGCTCGAACCCGTAACCATTTGTCCTGAAACGTAGTGGCTAGCTGCCGCCCTGGCACGGATCCGAACCCAAGATGCTACGAAAAGCCCAAGGGGTTTTTCTGGCCCTCAATTTCTACCATTGAGCCAAACGGCCAATTTGACACGCCGGAAGACGCAGGGATACTGGATGGTTCTGTTGCTAAACTATTCAAGCAGTCTGAGGTCGGTTGTTTGGTTGGGCTTCAATTATGTGGCAGCGACGACGTGGTGGGGTATTCACTACTTAAGTTGCAAAACGACGCATGACGCGCCACCATGGTTGCTGATGAATGGCTACATGAGTATATACCGACTGCTAGTTAACTTATGAAACTGGCAAATCCTCAAATATCCTACCTCGAACTACCCAATCTCAAAATAAGTCGTCGATGCTCTTATCAGCATCCTTCTTTATTAAATCCACCATGCCCTATATTCAATAAACTTGGTCAGTTATACTCTTTCACCCTACTGCTCTTCTATCTTGGACGTGTGAAGACTATGGCGGAATATATCAAGCAATTAGATGAGGACTTACCTCGGGCATAATTGGGTTACCGTCGTCATCCTTTACATATCGGAACGGCATCTGTGTACTCTCGTGCTCGTTGAACTTGAGCTCGGGGAAGTCGGTGTAGGGTATCTTGTTCAAAGTGACTGAGTAGTTTCCCGTTGAGTTACTTATTCTTCTACACTCCAATTGATCTCTCTTATAAGAAAGTAAAGGGGAAGAGAGGACGAAAAAGAAAGGAAAGCCTACATTGCTCCTCAACCACCATCCGCGTCACTCTTACGGCCGTGTCCGTTGTCATCTGTACGGGACCTAGACGCCGGCCCTTAAACCCCTTTTTGCGTAGTTCCGAAGTTCTGTCTGGAAGCGGCCTCTTAGCGTCATTCTGTTTATATCTACTAACTATGACCTTTTGTGTTTTTCCCGAGGGGTCCAAGAAAATAGATTATAAAGCAGGAAGCTCCTATAACATACCTCTCGGCGGGTCATCACCCAGAATCCCGCCGAACAAGAAGACGTCGAACTCCCTCTTATCATCCGGATTCAAATCCTTCTCAGCCTGGGGGTCGAGCAGGCAGACCCTAGCCTTGAGCTCGTCGGCGCCGTAGATGTCCTCGACGCCGCGGGTCTCGGCCTTGAACGCCGGGATCTCGGCCAGCTTACCCGGCACGCGGAATTCCGCCGGCAGCGACGACAGCATGAAGGTGTTTCCCGCCCGCTGCGTCTCCCGCGCAATCGCCGCGTACTCGAGCTCCGACCACTGCCCCAGCTCCGGGTCCAGGTGCTCGACGATGTACGTCTTGCGCTCCGGCATGGTGGAGCGGTGAATTGATGCTAGATAGGTAGGCAGACGTGAAAAGACGACTTCTGTTTCCCCAACCCCTTAGCTCGTCAAGGTCCCTTTCAAATTAATATGTGGAGGTGTGTTTATTGGTTGAGTAAGTAGAAATCTAAGTCAACGGACAAAAAATTTCTTCCACGTAGTAAGCAATATGTATCAAAGATCCCGACTCAACTGAGATTATAGTAAAGATTCCTCACGTGTGAATTATCACAATTCACATATGACTTGAACCTATGAAGAATCCACAGTAAAAAGTAGCTTGAGTTCAAGTCTTGAGGTCGAACTAATCAAAAAAATCCAACTAAAGCTGTGGCAGCCAATCAACGGGCGCAAACGAAGCTCCTAAGACATACCTTATGTCACCGCATACAAACCACACATTGTGGAATTGGCACATAGAATGAGACAGGTACAGCTCCTTTGAGAGCTCCTGAAAGCATGCTTGACCATGAAGTGAAAATGAGTGAAAATGTTGTATTGCGTACACCAGCTTACAAATGCATTACTGGAAGAAACCACTACAATATATAGTTCTCCCGCAATTCCAGATGCCACTCCAGGCTGACCACCATAATGACGCCGTGTACCCCTTAGACCAGCCCTTTGAATACCCCTATTAATATTAAGACACGTTGGAGAAATCTCTTAGGAGAGTAAAGTAACGCAATGGGATGCTGAATTAAGCGTTCGACTTCCTGGAGCTCTTCGACGGAAGAGATGAGAAGTCCTTACTCTTGCGCTTCTTCGTAGGTCGACTGGATCCACCCTTGGGTCGGTATCCGCCATCGTCGTCCCGCTTCCGCTTGTTCTTGGGTGCAGGTGCGTCGTAGCCTCCGTCGTCGTCCCAGTCCATAGACTCGGCCTCCTTCTCCTTACGACTGGCGGCCGATTGTCTCTTGTTCCTCGAAGGCCCGCTGCTCTTGCGCTTCTGCTTACCGCCATCATCGTCCTTATCGTGGTGGCGGTGGTCGTCTTTGTCTTTGGCCTTGTCCTTCTCCTTTTCCTTCTCGAGGTCTTGGAGGAATGTCTTGGGCGCATGTCGCCGTAGCCAGTTGTAGACGCTCGTGGGGTTTCGCAGTGCGAAGTTGGCAGCCGGGTTAGGTATCTCCTTCCCAATAGCGGAGGGCGCGAGAGTAGGCTTTGGCGGTAGCTTGAGTCGGGAGTCGAGTTCGTACAGGTACTCGTCAATGTCGTCGCCGGTCAAGAATGTAGTTGGATGAATCAACGGGTCTTCGGGGTCCAAGTCTTCTAAGACCTCCGGGAACTGTTCAATCGTCGCGGCATAGGATCTATGAGGCACGTCTTCTTCTAGTTTTCGGAGAGACTTCGTGGGCTTCTGGGTGGTGTCGGAATCACCCTCATCTTCATCCTCATCTTCCAAACTTATGTCTATGCGTTTATCGAAGGGGATCTGAGGTGAGTCGTTGATGTCCATCAACATGTCTAGGATACGACTGCAAAGACAAGGTAAGCAAGCTAGTTATTTTCGCGCTTCTTAGAGCGTGTTGGTTGGAAGAAAGAGGAGGCTCTTACTCGTTCTCGATAGCCAGGCGCTTAGCAGTTCGCATAGCCTTTTGTTCCAGCTTATGCAGCATCTCTATTTCCTGCATCTGCTGATCAAATTTGATGCGCATCTTGCGGTACTTCTTCTTCCATGACTTATAGGATGGCCTAGTGTCTGCCATCTGAAGGTCGCCATGGTCGTTGTCCTTGTCGTACTCGGCCTTAACCGAGGTGCGATCCATGACTATGTAAAAAAAGGGATCGGGTTTTCGTAAAAGAGTGGTGATGTCCGATGCAGGTCAAAGAAATAATTGAAGTGAAGCGAGTGGTATTGATGAAGATGGAATTGTTCGAAGAAAATTGGACGTTTGAGAATGAAGAGTAAGATAAAATTTTGGATGGGTGGATGGGAAAATTGTCGAGGTTTAGGTTCTGATTATTGCGGCAAGGCTGGAAGAGCAGGGCGGCCTTAGATGGTCAAACATTCAGCTGATCGCGGTTGTAGCGTGCGTAGGCAGTGAAACAACACACGATAAACTGAAAGAAGTTTGGGGGCTGGAGTTTGGTTTTTTACTGAGGCCAATGTACGGAATAGCAGTATCGTACATGTAAATCAAACCTCTAGGCTAGGGATGTTTGGTTACTAAATGAATTGCATGAATTGCGTCCTTTGCACCTCAGACGCCGCGCATCATTCCTTCCAACAAACAACACGCGTTCAATTCAGTTTTCCTTCCAAATGCGACATCCCCGGGAGCCAATTTCTTAGGGCGCTCTTTTTACCTTAGCAGCTTAGGCACCACTAAAACCACACCGGGTAGGAAGCCATTCCCACTCCCCGAGCTATCGATACCACACTACGGCCTAACCTAATAAGTCAATCTCCAATATTCTCGACCCCCCCCAAAACTTGCCCCACCATCAGCTTCCCGTCCACTATAATATTTGCCATTGGAAATCGTCTGAAAGTCTGAGATTCACAATACAAATCAGCCTACAAAACATTACCATCGCCCAGGACCTAAAATTGTTAGTGTATGCTCCGTCGGACAGTCAAGATGGCAGAGAACGCAGCGAAGAGACTTAAGACTAGCGACGGCGGCGTCAAGATCGGCACGCACAACGGCCACTTCCACGCCGACGAGGCCCTCGCCGTCTACATGCTGCGGCTGCTGCCGACCTACTTCGGCAGCTCGCTGGTGCGCACGCGCGACCCGGCGGTGCTAGAAACCTGCCACACGGTCGTCGATGTGGGCGGCGAATACGACCCGTCGAGGCACCGGTACGACCACCACCAGCGCACCTTTAGCACGACGTTTCCCGGGCGGCCCACGAAGCTGTCGAGCGCGGGGCTCGTGTTCCTGCACTTCGGGCGGGCCATCGTCGCGCAGCGCCTAGACAAACCCGAGGACAGCGACGAGGTCGGGATTCTATGGAACAAGTTGTATGAGTCGTTCATCGAGGCCCTCGACGCCCACGACAACGGCATCTCTGCCTACGACCCCAAGAAGGTCGAGGCCGCGGGGCTCGAGAAGGGCTTCAGCGACGGCGGCTTCACGCTCGGCGCCATGGTCGGCCGCCTCAACCCCAATTGGAACGACCCCGTGCGCTCGGACCCGGCCGAGGCCCAGGCCGCCGAGGATGACAAGTTCAAGACTGCCAGCACGCGCATCGGCGAGGAGTTCTCGCTAGATCTGGACTACTATGCTAAGGCCTGGCTGCCGGCGCGCGCCATCGTGCAGGAGGCGTATCAGAAGAGGCTGCAGTTCGACCCGGAAGGTCGTATCATGGTGCTTGAAGGCCAGGCTGTGCCCTGGAAGGACCACCTGTACACTCTAGAAGAGCAAGAGGGTACCGATAAGAAGGTGCTCTACGTGCTATACCCAGAGAAGCCTGTGCCGGGGGCTAAGTGGAGGATACAAGCCGTCCCCGTAACCAAGGATTCGTTCCAGAGCCGAAAGGCATTGCCGGAACCCTGGAGGGGAGCGCGTGACGAGCAGCTGGACGAGGTCTCTGGTATTCCCGGCGGCGTCTTTATACATGCATCGGGATTCATTGGAGGAAATAAGACATTCGATGGCGCGAAGGCAATGGCAGCAAAGGCCGTCGCGTTTTAAATCTCGATATTATCTAGTCACATGGAAATTATACGACCATGTAGATAGCACGGCATGGGCCAGAAAAGGGGGTAAACTAGAGACAAGTTAGTGTTAAGGTGGCACGATAGTCTTAATTTCGCCCGGGTAGAATCCATTGATGCTATCTAATTATGACACTAGACCGATGACGAACACGTCCCGTGGTGCGAAACATAAGTAATCGTTTCAAGCATAGGTATACAATGGAAAGCTATTGCCGAGGACTAAAAAAAAAAAGGACGAGGTGCTTAGCGAAAGTCTCGGATCGAGGCTGGGAATAGATAAAACGATGATAACATCGCGATGTGCCATAACGTTTTTGCAAGTGTGAAATCGACCCTTGTCAGATACCATAGCAACCCTCCCTGAACGCCTCGAGGGAATAGAAAATCAAACGAAACGCAACCCTCGTAAACCATTGGTAAAGGGGAACTGACTGCCGCCTTTTACAACGTATTCCCCCTCTCCCTCCTATCAATCCTAGGACCACTCAACGTACAGTGACACAACGTACATCATAGGCTACTACCCCCACATTGGATATGAGAGACCTTCGGGAAAGAGACTGCGATCGATGGGGATTGTAGGAGAGTGTGCAGGTCCTGCCAAGAAACGCTTCCCTTCGGAAATTACGTCGCAAGTTCATGGTGATGTGACCGCCACATAGCCGCCATAGCTCGAATGTATTATCAACTCTTTCCTTTAGAAATAATAAGCCTTGTTTTTTTTCATGTTTCTTGTCTTTCGACTCTTTATCTTCGGATGGGGATAGCTGCCGTACCAGCAGTCTCGGGGGCGTTGGATGAGACAGTCTTTTCTTCTTGCCCGTCTACCGTGGCGGTTCCGTCGGCGCTGGTCTCGCGGTGCAGGAAGCTGCTTTCTTTGACGGGGCTTCCGGCCGACGTTACTTGCTGGCTACCGTGGGTGTGAAGACCCGGGTGGTGCTGGTGGCCGACTGTGGTGCCGTTGCCGTTCTGACCATTAGGCGACGAGAGGTGGGGGATGTTCTCGGGGACGGGGTGCTGGCTGCCGACGCTTCCCGTGTCGACGCTGTCGCCCTTGCCGGCCTTCGACATGGCATAGTCACCGCTGTCGAAGTACTTGCGCTCTTTCAAGTGCTTGGCAAAGTGGTCGGATTTCGACGGGAGCTTGCCGTATAGACGGAAGAGACGTTGCTCCTCCGGAGTGAGCGACTGGATATCATAGTGTTAGTATTTACAAATATGTCTCTCGGAGGTTTGCTTGGAAGCGGTGTTGTAGCGGTGTGTATGTGGAACAAAAAGAACGAAAGCTAAGTTCAGAGAAGCGAGATTTGGACTCTGATGTGCCAGAATAGGATTCCAGGGTGGAATACTCGACCTCGTTCTTAGTAGCTCTTTGTCTCGTTGCTTGGGTATACAACATGGATGTCCAATGTCCAACCCAATAGAAACGGATAGCCGTGGAGGAAGGGGGGAAACTGACCTTGACGTCAACTTTGTTCTTCTGGTGAGGATTCATTTCGAATGCGCAAATATCGCTTTAGCCAAACACAACGACCTGAGAGAGACAGACTTTCGGGTGTATCGTTGGATCGTATGGATGTTGGAGAGTCTAAGAGAAAGCGAAGGGGGAAGACGCAGTCGAAAGAGGTGGGAGGTTCGTGGTTCGTGGTTTGTAGGTTGATTTGGGAGGGGAGGCAGAATAAAGTGGTATTGGGTACCCGGTACTACGAAACCCACGCAGCGGAGGGGTTACTTGGGTACATGTACTTATGGGTCGCCTTAGGTATCTTAGGTATAGTCACGTACCCCGTTACCGTACTTGCTACCGGTACCTACAACAGCGGCATGTGAGGTCTGCCCAGTCAGACAGTGGGATATGCTTTAGTAGTTGGTGTTTGCCAATTGGGGGAATACAACGGCTGTCATTCTAGCGTCCTTTTTGGATCTAGACACTATCCCCGCCCAAGCCCGATCTTACACCCAAACACCTCAGGGCTCTGCACCTGTATCTGCCGCTTGACTTATGTAATTACCTAGAGGTACTTCATGCAAGAGTGCACGGGTGCATATCCCTACCTGAGATATCCGGAAGTTGCCGCTCTACCTACTGCACTCAAGAAAAAAAGTTTACCTATGAAATATGAAAATATCAGGGTCCAATGCATATGCACATCCTATTTGTTTATTTATTAATATAGAACAACCATTAAATCGAGTCGGGTTATTTTCCTTTCCTTCTTTTCGCAGGATCCTACCTATCAACTCCCAAAACTTGATATCAACACCAGCCCAAGCTTTTTGATGCTTGTCTACCAAGGATTCCAAGTTCCAAACCCAGTCCTTGTGAGTCAGCATCGACCATCGTCGCCATGGCAGCGCGAACACCGAGCACCTACCCACCCATCCATGACGACGAAGTTGGAGATTAATATCTGCGAGGTGTTATTCAAGACGTTAACCCGTCGTCACCACCATCCATCTCCTAGCGCACTCCTGAGCTACACCCATGTATGCATTACATTAGTACGATGTAGCTCTCCCATGTGGCCATGATTAGACTACACTTAGCTTTAGTGACAGAGCAGTGTCACATCCGTTCCTTATCTAGCACCACCGGTGATTCGTCATAAATATATGGACACCAATAAGAAACTCTGCCGTACGAACCACGACAGCAATCCATGCTATATTTTGCTTGCCGGGATACGGGATTGGAGAGAGGAGGATCGTTAGCTGATAGGTCGGCACAAGTGCTCACATGGGATAATGTGATACCTCTTGAGATCCCGACCTACATCTCACAGATCCAAAGCGTACGCTAGTCCATAAATTTACGAATTGATAGATTGACCGGTCTAGATATTCCCGGCCCATATAGGCTCGTACAAGTCAACTCGGTCAAGGCGAGTTGCGTTACAGTTTGGGGTAGCTCTGACTATTGCAAAGCTATCTACTTTCGCAGCCCGGACCTATAGTGAGGCTGTGCATCGGACCGTGATGAAACTATTGAATCTACAGGGCACGTCTTTTTCAAACCATCTTCGTCCGCGATACCCTCGTCTTACAGCCCAGCGTGTCATGGATGTACGTACGTAAGCTAGCCGGGTCCTTTATAGGATCTCGGCTTGCTTTCTTGTCCAACGTTAGATCTAGGAGATGCTTAAAACGTCGATACATCAAGGCCAGTATTTAAGATAATTCTTTTATTCATATGCCAACTGTAAGCTATAGCAACTGCTAAGTCAAAAGGTTTACTCTAATCTTGAAATTTCATTAGGAAAAGAATCCTTGCTAAGGTTTCAAGAAGTAAAAATTAGTCGCTAGAAAATGCTTACCTCTTGGAGTCTGCCGGCTAGTTGAGGCACGCTTGATGGACGCACATAGCTTGAAAGAATGCAGTGCCATGAGGCCGAAGCTATAAGAAATAATAGCTCAACCCCTAAGAGGTCTATGTATATCAATATATCGCATGCTAGCCATGATATACTCTTAATAAAAGTAAGGGCTGAATACATTCACGAATCATATTTTTTATGTCTTCAATGCTGGATAATCTTATCATGTCTCCATCTAATCAGTCATTTCCTGGCTAGGTTGTAATTCCGACTAATCTACCGTGATCAGAGGCGTAGATAGCAAAGTAATTGAGAAATATTAGCTGAGCAAAAGATGGACAGGTCTGCTGTTTTACAGTTTATATATCGGTACAGAACGCATTTATATGGAAATATCAAAGGAATAAACCTAGACAACTCCCTACATGAGCATGTGTGCAACTGGCAACTTTGGTGTAATGGCTAGCATTCGAGCCTTCCAAGCCCGAGATCGGGGTTCAATTCCCCGAAGTTGCAATTCCTTTTTCAATTTCCTTTTTATTAGCAATGCCTTTCTAATTCTCGAACATGAAGGGCAATGCATCTATGAATATCGCCTTATATCAAACTTCTATTCATAGGATAAGTACGTATACAAAGTTGATGTCGTCGCACCTGACCAACTTGCCATACATGGCACCGTGTAGATTAGCACTGCCCGCTAAACTAACATGACCCCTGCGATCACTGCGTAACAGGCCTGCAATGGCATCTAAATTGACGCCCCTCTGTCGAAACATAAAGGGCAGAGCCATCCCAGCGACCAAGCACACGATATCCCCTATCATAACGTCCTGCGGAGCGAGCCCGAAGAAGTTGCGCGCCGCGTCCAATACAGTCGACGGTGCTGACGAGTCTGGTCTAGCACCCACCACACGCCGCCGACCTGCTGCTCGACGTGGTTCCAGAACTTTTCTACGCTTGCGAGCGACTCGAACTGGGTCAGCAGCATCCTCTCCTCCGCTTCGCCCTCGACCAGCTCCGCTCCTTGGATGCCGGCGTCTCGCGGATAGTGCTTCAACCATTCCTTGATCGGAAAGAACGTGCTGATATGTAGAAAATGCAAGCAAGTCTTAAATTTGTAAGTGATATACGGATATTGTTGTGATATTGACATTGGTATCTCGGGGGCAGGATTAACAAGGGAGCGAACAACTTATAATTACCTAGGTAGATAGAAGTGCACAGGAAAAATGAAGAATAAAGCAATTGAAAAATAGGAAGTGAAGATACACACAAGAGTCAGAAGTAGAGCGGAAAAAAAACGAATTGAGTACTGAGGGCTGGATTCGAACCAGCGATCTCCGGTTGCGAGTAGGTGGCTGGTATCCACTAAATCCTTGCCTCGTTATCTTTCATAGGTCGATGCGGGTAGCCTTAGGCTCCGAGGATTTAGTGAATACTGAATTAGCCAGCTGCTGTCCCGGCGTCTTACCACTAGACCACCTCAGCTTAAGAATTGTTGAAAACTGGTACTGCAACTTTGCCTTATAAGCCTCTCGTTGGGAGGGGTACCAGGTACCCAGGTACACGGGGCTGTGGGTTGTTCCGGTTCGCTCGCCGCCCGCGGGGCAACCGAGGCGACGACGAGTTGTTGGCAACGCGCTGCCAGCTATCTGACGGTGTAAGAGCTGATTACCTACTAGTTGGTATCCGAGTGGCTCTCGCCCACTTGCACGATCCCGTCGATATACGACGCCGAAACGACCAGACCCCAAGAAAAAGAACCTGTTAGATGAAACCTGTGTATCGAAATCTCGATGATGGACCCAGGCAAGTGCGGCAGTATCGCAAATGCGGGCTCTTTCTTTCGAAATTTTAAGATGCTGTATGTAGACCAAAAACTCTCGTACTGGACACCGACCTGCTCGATTTCTTGGAGGGACCTTAGAAAAGGAGGCATTGATGTGATATTCGAGGATTATCCGAGCCACCGATTCGACACATCATTCCAAGTTGCCTAAACTTCTCCTTTCTTGCTTCCGCGTTGACTTCATCCTGATCGACACATATCGCATCGATCCAAAGAGGCAGACGTCTCTGTTTAGCCCGAAGTCGGAATAGGAAGTCGTAAAAGTTAATACGGAATATGTGCAAGGTCTTACCATTGCACAGAATGAGTTTGAGAACCCGGTCTGGGGAGAGTTTCGCGACGTCGTCGTTCAGATTGCCGCAGAGAACATCTTTCCGCCAGGAGTACGGCACAGCTTCATATCCTGGCTGTCACACGGCCAACCGTGCCAAGAGATCGACGATGCCCTCAGAGCCATACGATCGACGATAACATGCAGGCGCTTAAGAATCGAAACGGATGGAATAGCTCCGGCAGCTCCGGATAGTAGGGACAGGATATAAGAGGTTAGCCTGCTGAACGAGGCGTTATGTAAGGCAGCTATCAGCGCCACCAGCGTTTAGCTATCGAGATCACTGCCTAGATAGGACAATTAGGACAGCCAGATGATGGGCTTGGATAAGGCACTGATCCCTCTCGAAAGAGAGGAGAGAATCTAGGACCCTAGGACCCTAGAGAAATTAAATCAAACTGAACCTTAAGTTTGAAACTCTAGATACTAGCCCTTGTCAGATTGGCAGTGTTGCGGCGTTGAGGTCAACGTCGATTACATTTTATATCGTCACCTCGGCTGTCATCTTCAGGCTCGAGAAGCCTGATATAAAATGTTCCCTCATCGGTTCTATGTCTCTCACTGCAGACCCCCACTTAGGCTGAGTGACGGGCCTGTATGAGTAAGAAGAGATCCTTGGTGAGAACTGAATTAGTTAACATCTTAATTCACCTGTCGCTTTTCGGCGCCTTATCACCATACTCCCTTTATTGTGTTCATGGTATAATGTAAATTTATTGCAGATAGCTTATGCTGGTTTTGTGAGATTCCGGTGAGCTTTGAATGGCTGGTAACTTGTCTACCAGGTCATCACATATGGAAGGGAAGTGGTAGGGGTTTCAAAGACTTTCTCCGGGTGTCGATCCGTTCGGAGAAAAGAGAAGAAAGCCGATTGGGTGGTATTGGGGAGGACCTTTCATACAAAAGTGTCAAAATCAATAAACTCAAAACCAGCTAATCCTAAAATGGCAGTCTTGACAGTATTTGAGCTGAAAGTGCCCCTGTAAGTACAGGGGGCATAGTGCTGAAAGCCACTATAATTATAACGCCTTATCGAACATATATTAAACATATATTCGAAGCGTGTTATAAAAAGAAAGAGCTTAAGGCCTAAAGCCACTATAAATATTGAGAATTTAATACTAAAAATTACTATTAAAGCATATTTAACTAGATATCTTAAGTAGGTAAATATATACCTTATTCAATTCAATAGAGGTAGGTACCTTTGAGTATTAGGTAAGGTCGATTAGGCTTGATTAAGTGCTATATTTATAGTGGCTTATAGCACCTAATCGAACATATGTTGAGCATATGTTCGAAGCATGCTATAATTACAGCGGCTTCTAGCACTAAGCCCCCTGTAATTATAGCGAATCTCAGCACACTGTACAGAGAAATACTGAATACTGTCCAAAATTACTGTGTACTATGCCTGTTTAGGTAATACATAAATGGATTTTTTCGATTCTGACACTTTTGTATGAACGGTCCACGGCAGGTATGCTAGGCACAATAGCATGGGCTTTAAGAGACATCTCCGATTGGCTGAATCGCTCAGCCTCCACGGAGCCTTACGTTTCGGAATAATGGCAACGCCGGACATGCCTCACCTCTCTCCACCGCACCGCTCGCGGGCTCGTCGCTTCACGGCTCGCTCTCACGGCTCCGCGAGCGTGTCTAGCGACATGATCCTGCTCCGAAAGCACATGCTTTACTAGGAAACATTTAACTCCTAATGCAACATTACTAAGCTACTTGTGATTGCCTCAAAGAGGAAATCGAAGGTGAGTTACGGACATAACCTGGTACCCCCGTAAGAAGACCTGGGATATAGTTGTGTAAATCCGTGTAGTGAATCATAGGTGAAGGGGGGATGACTTGGAAGATGGTCTGTTCAGGATAGATCTGTGTCTGATGGAGGCATGATGGCTACCGCTTCATCGGCGAAATTCTAAATATGACCGATTATCACCGACTGGGCCATACTTGACCCCTATTATATATAAGGGCCAAGATTCCTGAGATCTGAAAGTATGTTCACCAAGACATTACCAATCTACACCGTCAGCCACTTCTCAGCCTTTCACCTCATCCAGAAAATATTCCAGTTTCATCATGGCAGCCAACCTCCCGGCCGAACACCGCGCCCTCGTACTCGAAGCCCTCGGGGAAGGCTTCCAAGTCAAGAAGATCCCCACGCCGCAACCCGGTCTCGGCAATGCTATCATCCGCATTGAATCTGCTGGTGTGCTTTCCTATCACCGCGAAATCTACGATGGTGCGCGCGGGTACAATTTCCCCAAGCCCATCGTCGGCGGCATGAGTGCCATCGGCCGGATCGCAGCGCTGGGCCCCGACTCCGTAGCTCTGAAGCTCGGTCAGCTAGTATACGTTGACTGCGTGATCCATGCAAGGGACGATCCCGTATGTATTATTTTAAGAAAATCCTAACGCTCTCGAGGTTTCCTTAGCCATTTATGCCCAATGAGATCATGACTTTTTAGATTCTGAAATACTAGGGGAAACATTCTAACATGACACGTTTTCACACACGCAGGGCGCGCTATTCCTTACCGCCATCCACGAGGGCACGACTGAGGGCAGCAAGAAGCTGATCCGCGACGTCTGGCGCGACGGGTACTTCGCCGAGTACGCCAAGGCGCCCCTGGAGAACTGCTACCCGCTCGACGAGGCCAGGCTGTGCGGCACTCTGGGCTACACCATCCACGACCTGATGTACATCTGCTATCTTCTCGTGCCTTTCGGCGGCCTGCGAGATATCCGGCTTGAGCCCGGCGAGACCGTCATCATATGCCCGGCAACCGGCGGGTACGGCGGCGCTGGCGTCCAGGTTGCTATCGCCATGGGCGCTCGCGTGATCGCCTTTGGCCGGAATGAGAAGGAACTGGCCCGGCTGAAGGAGCACGTGTTGAGGGGCACGCCCAACGCGAGCATCGAGACGGTCAAGATGACCGGCGACGAGATGACAGATGCCGCCGCCCTGAAAGCTTTCGGTCCTGTCGACGCCGTCATAGACTTTTCGCCGCCCCAGGCCGCCAAGTCTCCCCACGTGAAAAGTGCCGTATGGACCTTGCGTCGAGGCGGGCGCGTCAGTATGATGGGCTGGAATGAAAACCCCATGGTTCCTACGGTCTTGGCGAGGAACATTACGCTGAAAGGGAAGTTGATGTACGAGAGGGAGGACATCGAGCTGTTCATGAAGATGCTGGAAAGGGGCTTGTTCCCGAGGGGCAAGAACTTTGTAGAAACGAAGGTCTTCCAACTCGAGGACTGGAAAGAGGGTCTTGATGCAGGGGCAGAGTTCCTTGGTATCGGGAAGTATGTTACTTTAGCCCCTTAAACCCATTTGAGGGGGCAGATTTCATGAGGGCGTAAAGGGGTCGGTAAGAACTCTTTTTTCATGTAAACAAAGTATCTCAGCGAGCTCTGCCGCCAGGCAGAAGGCCCGTGATAAAGTAAAGATGCTGAAAGAGCTCTGTTCTCTGCTCCCCTTTGCTGTCTTAACGGAGTTGTTGTTCTGATGATTGTGGGCAGGTCAAATAAATTTGAGCCGGGGCAAGATACCTACCTACCTCGTAATCGGTTTAGAAATTGGCAAGTATCAAATTTTTTATAATTTTTATTATATTAATTCGTTTCGGCCGGATTTGGTCATAAGCCTTGCCAAATGCCTAGCTGTCACACAACTTTGCATACCTGCATATAGCAAATCACAAGAGTGTGGCAATGCTTTATCAACGGCTATATAACCCTCCTAGCAATCCCAACCACCATCGTTTCCGGTTAATCCTCGTTTCCTTTTTTTTCTCTAATTCAATCAATGTTCCAATTCAAACCTTAAAGGGGTTCAAAGATGTCTTTTGGTTTCAGTGTAGGCGATTTCATCGCCGGCGCAGACCTCGCATACAAGCTTATCCGAGTCATGTAGGAGACCCGAGGCGCATCTATCGAGTATCAAGAGGCTCTAGCTGAGTTATGTGGCATCCAGCAGACTTTTATGCAGATCACGCAGCTGGGCCGCAGTGAGATCCTCCCCAAGGCTACTCTTAATGCACTGGCCCAGATTAGCATGCCTTCCATGAAAATTATCGCTGACTTTCTTGATCGCACAAAACACTACCAATCAAAACTGACTAAAGGGGGCGGACTAGGTGGTAGCTGGTGCAAGGTGGGCTGGGCACTCTACCGAAAGGATGAGCTGAAGCTATTACGCGATACCCTTCATGCCAGACTTTCCGCCATCAACGCTTTACTAGCAGCGGCGAACCAGTAAGTAGACATTGTAGTAAATACGGTCGAGTACTAATCATCCATGCCAGTCTCCCCGCTCAGAAACATTCCGCATTGCCAAAATCTGTCTCACAGTTCCAAGTAACAGAGGAGAGCACAGAAAGCAACGAGAGTTCTGATGAGGAGTCCTTAGAGATCCCTATCTCTAGTATCCATCGTGACTCGAAGCATGGTGTGGATCTATCAGAAGTGTCCCAAGTCCTCGCTACCTTCCAAGATGCTCCGCCGTCTGATGATGTTATACAGAGTCAAGTCCCCCAACAGACCGTAATAAGCGAACATGCCAACCATGACGTGGAACTCAACATACGGTTAAATGGAGAGACTGTTCATGAAATGCCTGCGATTGACAGACACTCACAAGTAGCTAGACCTAGACAGAAAGCATCCCCATCCCCATCTCGAAGAACGACCCCCGCTCAAGGAGTCAGGTCAACTCCAAGCACGGTCGTTCCTAACAATCCTACCAACGAGATCGCTCAAAGTCACAAACACACAAAGCAAGACTATGCATATCTCCAGAACCTATTCGAAAAGGCAATAACCATCCAAGCTGAGGCCGAGGCAAAGGCCAAGTTGGCGCAACAGGCTGCCCAAGAAGCCGAACGGCAACAGCGCCTTGAAGAGAATATTCGATTGAAGGCGGAAGCAGACATACACGAGAAGATGGAGCGTGCGAGAGTAGAAACGGAACAAAGACGTCTTGCTGAGCAAAAACAAGAAGAAGCTGAGAAGGCATTGAAGAAGCAAGCTCTCGAAGAAGCGAAAGCCAAGATCGAAGAGATGCATAGGATAGGCTTAGGTAAAGACAAATTACCATTGCGGTTCAAAGATGCTGTTGGCAGGAAATTCAACTTTCCATTTCACCTATGCCGAACATGGCAGGTACGTGAATATGTTGTCGTGCATTCATAAAATAACCTACTTACTTAAGTCAATAGGGAATGGAGGATCTAATCAAGCAAGCCTTCCTCCATGTGGATATCATCGGTCCACACGTCAATGCTGGCCATTACGACTTAGTAGGACCGAACGGGGAGATTATTCTACCACAAACATGGGACAGGGTTATAGAACCTGACTGGGCTATTACGATGCATATGTGGCCTATGGACAGACTAGATGGTCTACCTGATCCGAAGTTGCTACCGCCGCCGCCGCCGCCGCCACCTCACGTCGTAAATATAGAGAAGCCACACAAGAAGAAAAGCTCCGTTGGATCTTTCATGAGCAAGAGCCTCAAGCGGTTAAAAGGCCGGCGGTCGTCCCTGTCTTCTGGTTTGGTGTCCAGTACAGAGTGGTTAGCGGATGACCAAAGAGATCCACGCCGTGGCTAACTGAAAGCGATTTATCCAGTTGAGTGTTATCAACCACGATGTATAGGTCGCATGCCAATTTGGCTTCTGCCTTGCAGACTATTAGGAACTGAAAAGGAGGTCAGATGTATTGAAGAGGCGCTAGAATAGCTATCGACACTGAAACGAAGGCCAATGACATTTGGTGGAATTGTCACTTTGGCGGTTCTTGAAAATCCTCAACCGTCCAAATTACTCGCAAGGATCCTTCCCGAATTCTACCTTAAGTGAGGGGCGCTCTTGCCGCAAAGCTTGCATGGCCAGCTGTGCTTGGCCCCTCCAGCAGGCGAAGCGATACTCGATTGTGCATCTTGTCTCATCACTACCCTCCTTTCTTTCGTGTTCGATGATTTCATCGATCTCGTAGAAAATCTTCCCGCGAAAGTATGTGTTCAAATATTTCCGGTTCACCATCTCCACGTCCCCCTCTATCACCACCACTCTGCTCGCAGTGTCTTTGTCTTTCTCGGGCACCTTCGCCTTATTACGATTCCATTCAACTTTCAACCGCATGCCATGCATCGTTAATTCGCCGGAATTCCAGTCGAACATAAACTTCTCGGCGGCATCGCGGTGGATGAAGCTGAGCGCGGCAGCGCTGTTAGGGTGCTTGCGGTTGGGCCGGTAGAGGACGAGAGAGCGAACCCTGCCCGTGTTCCTAATGAAGCCTAGAAACTCGTGATGGGTTATCCCTTTGGGGACGTCGAGGATCCAGAGGTTGACGTTCTCGCTGTCCAAAACATCTTCGCCGTGATTATTAGATCGGGATTGATCCCCTTGATACCCATTGGGGGCCGGCTCGCCTCTAGATTCCCGGGCTTTCGCTTTAAGAACTTGGGTGGATGGACGAAAATAGCGCGGTTTGACGTTCGTTTTGTAGCTCATTTTGTCGATCTGTGCAGACCAAGCCGGAATACTGAAAGGGGGTTGTAGCTAGGAGGCAAACCAGGAGCTTTCCTATGAAACTTTTATAGTATAAGGATGGGGGTTAGGCAATGTAAGCCTGTCGAACTTGTTTCATATAGCTGTGGAAGAAGAAAAAATTCTAAGGAATAGGAAGTTCGAATACAATCACATTCCTCCAAGATGCGTACCTATTGCTCAAGTTCAGGTCTAGTTCGACAACATTATAATGAGTGATTCAGTATTTCCCATTTCGTATCCCTGACTACTTCCCATAAAAACCTGGTAGTCTCTCTTAAGAGTAACAGCTAAGTAATCGTAAGCCACAGTCAACAACAAACCCTTAGTCACACATATTCCAACTTGATAAATGAGTTACGATGGTAGCGACTTCATAGAATAATTAAAGCTACTTTAGTAGTAGCAAACAACATGCATGTATCTAGTCTCTTTATTGCTGTAGTCATCCTGAGTTTTGATTAGTTTCCATATTCAATGGCTGGGGTATCGCCACCTCGTTGGGACATGAATGGGATGACGCAGTTTGTCTTCTCCGTAATTTTATTACTGTCGTTGTGGGATGGCTAAGGTATGATTAACTTTCGTCTTCACAGCTGCTTAACATGGCCTACGTGCAAAGCTATTCGTGTTGAAGAATCTACAATAAGGTCACCATATTCAGGTATCCCATTAGCGTAGCATTAGCAATCGCGACACCCCTTCATCGAATCCGCATGAGCTGGGCGCCATCATTATTGACGATTCAGTTATGACTAATTATATAGGTACCTACTTAAATAAGATAATTTTGGAAGCATTGAATGAGAAACATCAAGCTAGAAATTGGCGGCGGAGTCCCCTTAAAATATTGACTACAGAAAGTTCTATTGTAACTGCGCCCTTGTGCCTCAGATGCAGCTAAGTAGTATTGAATAGAACTCATTATGTCTATTAATACCAAAAGCACTTCGTTCCACCCCTGTCTTGCTTGCCTTACCACGACAGAACAGCCCCGAGGGTCATTTTCTCTTCTCCGGCGTGATCTCTGATTAGTTCCCCTAAATAGCCTCCACGATCAAGAGCATCTCGCATCCTTGCTACATCTTGCGGTTTGATTCTGTTCTCCCAAAGCAATCGCTCTGGATTGCTGAGCCACTTGATCTTGACAAGGTCTTTCTCAATGGCTTCTTCATCAACAACATAGAGAAGCGTGACGTGGTACAGAGGTAGTCCCTCAAAGGGGGGCTTGTAGTTTTCGACGGGTACGCTCTCGAAATGGTGAGCGGAACGGTCACCGAGCATCGGCATTCTTTTAAAGATTCTACCCCAGCGGATTCCGTAGTTGTACAGGTTCTCATCGTCGAGTATCATGTTCAAGCTAATGCCACAAGGCTTAGAGTAGATAGCGCGCGCCGTCATTTGCATATACGCACTATGTGAATTGGCATTGTAGCAAGTTCGAAGCCATACAGAGTCGACCAGGCCGGGGCGTATGACTTTCGAGCACATCAGACGCTCGGTGAAAGTCTGGTAACGGGAAATAGGCCAGGGGATTTTAGGAAGCACACATGGTCGATCATCCCGAATACTATCACGTATGGCTGACGCAGTTTTGTGATATTCATAGCGGGATGGCCACTCGAGGCAACTGTAGAGATGTACATTTGAATCCCACTGGAATCTATCATCCGGATCTTCGGTCCAGCGTTCCTATGTCATTCGAGGTCAGCATACTATTATGACATAGCTATATTCCGCATTCGTAGGTAGAGGGTCTACTGACCGAAATGAACACATCAAAAGGGAGCGTGCCAAATGGCAAATCAATGTCTGCCTCCCATCTTGGCATCTTGATCATACATACGTGTAGGCAGTTGGAAGTAGAAGCGGTGTTGTCAACTTGTCATCCATTGTTTACATTAGATAGGGGATGGAGAAATGAGAGACGAGTTAATTTATATCAGTATTGACTACTATCATAGTTTGATATGTTTGCTTCACTGCATCATGATGCTGGAAGATTTGTTACGAGAAGCCCAAAAGTAGCGACGTTGCTGTACGAGGAGTTTACAAGCAACAGCAAAGGGTTATAGATTTACGTACTTCTGGGGTTATACCACTGTTCATCAGGTTAGAAGCAGGTATGGAGGATTCCTGCTGGACAGAAAACTGATTTCATGCCTCCTCTCATTACATCAATGGACCGTATCGAAGCTGTGAGAAAACGCTCAGTTGCGTCCATATGCACACACCAGCTTCTGTCATCAGGCCAACCAAGCGATAGGGAGACAACAACGTTTTTATACGAAGAACTACAAACGTAACGGTTACTTAGCGAAATTAGTTCAATAGTGACTTAGGCCCAAAGGTAAGTCGTCAACTTTGCTTCATGACACCTATCAAACGGCAGATCCTCTCATTGTGGGATATATAAGAAAAGCCTGCTTTAGGTACGATGACAGTAGTAAACATTATAAATGTTTGGATTTCCTATAAATCAAATCCTATTGGTTATTCACGATGATGGCGGTTTTATTCTCCTGTTATGATATGCATTAGAAGTTCCTATCACATCATATCCATGCCTAGCTGCCAGGTAGGTATCAAATCAAACTTATTATCTCTAGCATCTTGCACATGCTACTCTAGTTTTCAGCAAGCCTCCTACGTCAGAATAGACATTATGATAGATCTAGCAGTCTATTTTCAATAGTCTTGACGGAAATGTTGTTAGCTTGTTTGCTTGGTGCGCCGTCTCTATGGCGTGATTGCAATAGCTTTACTACGCTTCCTTTCGCAATATATAGAAACATCCAGCTTAAATAGCAGGTGTGGCATCCTCTGATAGTGCTATGTATCGCTAGTTTCTTGGATATCGTCACTGTCACCCTGTCACCATGGTGCATCATTGTCGATAGACGCGCTCTTAGATTGTTCTTCACCCTCGCCACACTTCGCTCGATCTTCACAGCTGTCAGCTGTGACGTCTCTGTATCTGTCATCGATAAGCAGAGTGCGCGCCTCAAAGGCTAATGAGGTAATTGATTGTTAGAGGGGTAGTCTACTGCTATTGGATGTTAGTACTTGTTGAGAAAGTTTTCGAGGGAGTCACCGGCGCGCTGATCAGAGTAATTGCGTAAGTGAGGTATGCTGTGTATTCTGATCCCAGATATGTTCTCTCAGCTGCGAAATATAGGTTAGATGGGACGAAGAAGGTACTATCAGAGCCTCTTTCAGACCTGAATGAAGACATTTCTTGACGGAACACCCCTAGAAGTGTTTATTTATCGGCTGGTTCCGGGTCGGAGCAATATGGCACATTGTCTTGTTCACCAGGCATATTGCCCGCGGTCTAATAACTACCTGGTAGCTGGCTGAATAATTCACTTGCCAATCCTTTTACACGAGACATCTGATGATCTAGACCGACATGAGAGAGGTCCACTGGTTAGCCTGCCGCGGCACTTCCCTTAAGAGTCGGTATTTCCGTGGAATTCGTGGTAGACGCGGGATCTAATGTAAAATTTAGGCCGGGATGGGGTGCTTTGGCAAACGTACTTAGTTACTACCGCTTCCAACTGCAGGTTCTAGTGTCGTAAAACAAACGGCCTGTCTGTTTGTTAGATCGGCGCTGAGCTACAAGTGTCTTGTGATCCAAGCCTTGGAAACCCTCTGCCAAGATGATGGTGTGAAGAAAAAAGACCCTGATATTTCTGAGGGAAATTCGAAAATGCGACAGACGTAAATACTTTTACCTCATAGATACGGGGGTTCGAGGTTAGGTACGGGAAGAGATCTGATATTCGGCCCCCCCTTTCCCCCATCCATCTGTATAGGGCCATAGCTCCCGATCCTAACTCATGGGCCCTTAGCCTTAACAAAGTACTTTTAAGAGAGCCTAAGATCTGGTTCCAGATTGTTGGAAAGTGGGAAGATGTCGTTTGGGTGTGACGACGTTGACCTGCAGGATGGGGGTGACAATACAAATATGCATACCATTACATAGCTCTTTTCATATCGATCCGGAGATGATCGTTAGACGATTTTTCGATTGGTCCAGGACGCAATAGAGGCTGAGAGCTGGCCGGCGAGCTGATAGCACTAGGCTGTATCGCGCAATAAAAGTGTGCTTGGTATACGTGAGACAATGAGGTAGACCCTGGCGATGGGTAGCACAATCCCTGCAGAAAGGCGAGCACACCATCGCAGACCCACATATCGCCATCTTCAGGGGCTCCCGTTCGCCCCAGAGCACAGTCATCACGACCACGCAAGGAGCAAAATGATAGAAATTTGCTTAATTGCACAATGCTGCTGCGTCGTAGCGCGATCCAATGCCATCCACACTCGTCCAGGGGTGATCCAGCCCCTCGGCCCTTTCCCACGCTGCAGCTTTCCGACGCCTTCGCAAATCATATTAAATACCACTATGCCATGCAGATTCCCGTCCACCGTCCGAGGGTCCTTAGCGATACGGTGGGCAAGTCGATGACATCTGCTGTAAGCCTCGTCATATTGTACAACCTCTCATAAAGTCAATTTGGATCACTAGCCGGGACCCAAATCTGAGACATTGTGCTTACACCCAAGACGGCACGTCTCTGTATTGACGAGCAACAGGGGCACCCCCCTTCATAGCCTCTTGAGTCTTCCAGGCTCATTCCAGGTCAACTTACAAGACTGAAACATGTCTTCTCCCTGGACCAAGATAGGCCACGGCTTTGCCTGGTTCTTCAATCTGCATCTCGACCCCTACGACCAGCGCGAGGCCGACCGCATCGATTCCAGAAACGCATCCCAGGCTTACCCGAACGTGGAGCCTTACGAAGAGAAGGACCCGACCGCGGGTGACTGGCTCTTAAGTGTAACCCCGACGCCCCGGGGAATCTTCCAGTACTTCTATCGGTTATTCCCGTTCTTGCATTGGATTACCAGATATAACCTAATATGGTTCACCGGCGATCTGATTGCCGGTAAGTTCGGCATCTCCCGTCTTAACGTCTTACCGCACGGGTGCACACTAACACGGCTCGGCTTTTAGGCGTCACCGTCGGAGCCGTAGTGGTGCCTCAGGGCATGGCTTACGCGCTATTGGCTGAGCTTGAGCCTCAGTATGGCCTTTACTCATCCTTCATGGGTGTACTCATCTATTGGTTCTTTGCGACTTCGAAGGATATCACTATCGGAGTACGTATTTTGGCCAATTCTGCTTTCTCCTTAGCACCTTGCCATCATATGAAAATGTAGCGTGCTAACTCTTAAAAAGCCCGTCGCGGTTATGTCGACTGTCACCGGCGGCATCGTGAACAGAGCAGAGGCAGCTATTCCCGACGTCCCGGGACACGTTGTAGCCTCTGCCCTCGCTGTTATCGTCGGTGCTATCGTATGCTTTTTGGGTCTGGCTCGCCTCGGTTGGATTGTAGACCTTATCCCTCTGCCTTCAATTGCTGCCTTCATGACGGGATCCGGAATCAGCATCGCAGTTGGCCAAATACCCACAATGTTGGGTCAAAACAGCAAGAAGAAGCACTTCTCTACTCGAGACCCGACATATTTGGTCATCATCAACACGCTCAAGAACCTCAAGTATACCACCATCGATGCCGCTATGGGGCTCACGGCCCTGATCATGCTGTACGTCATCAGGGAGACCTGCACGTATCTAGCCAAGAAATATCCGCGACGAGAGAAGACGCTGTTCTTTGTTTCTACTCTCCGAACAGCTTTCGTTATATTGCTGTACACTGCAATTAGCGCCGGCGTCAACTTACACCGCCGGACTAACCCTCTCTTCAGCGTCCTAGGCGAAGTCCCTCGAGGTAAGAATATCTTTCGAGTTATTTCTCTAAACACAGAATAAGAAACTGACAAAAGTAGGATTCCAACATGCCGCAGTGCCTAATCTCGACCCCAAGATCCTTTCCTTCTTTACCTCGGAGCTTCCCGCCGCCGTCATCGTCGTCTTGATCGAGCACATTTCCATTTCGAAGTCGTTCGGACGTGTCAACAACTACGTGATCGACCCGTCTCAGGAACTCGTCGCTATCGGCGTCAGCAACCTCTTGGGCCCTTTCCTCGGCGCGTACCCTGCTACTGGGTCTTTCTCACGTACCGCTATCAAGGCGAAATCTGGTGTGCGCACGCCGTTCGCTGGTGTAATTACCGCTATCGTCGTGCTACTCGCTATATACGCTTTAACGGCTGTTTTCTGGTACATCCCCCAAGCATCTCTCGCTGCCGTCATTATCCATGCTGTCCTGGATGTCGTATCCCCACCGAGGACCGTGTACCAGTTTTGGAGGATCTCCCCTCTCGAGGTTATTATCTTTTTTGCCGGAGTGTTAGTTACCATCTTCGACACCATTGAGGATGGTATCTACACCACTGTCTGCGTGTCCTTCGCAGTCTTCATCTTCCGCTTATTCCAGGCGAAGGGACGCTTCCTCGGAATCGCCAAGGTCCGCACCATCGGAGACATGAGAGCTGCCTCGCGCGCCAGCGAAAGCCAATCCCTCTCCCGAAACACGTCGGAAGAACAAAACACCCTCCAGGGCCCCAGACACGGGGGTATCTCGAGCGAGCGCAACATATTCATCCCTCTCGACCACGACGACGACTCGAACCCCAGAGTACCCGTCGCCCACCCGTACCCCGGCGTGTTCATCTACCAGTTCTCGGAGCTGTTCAATTACCCCAACGCGACCCGTTTCCTAGACGGCCTTACCGCGGGCATCTTCAAAGCGACGCGACGAACAGACCCTGATTCCCTCGGCAAGCTAGGCGTAAGTTCCAACCATTCCCATCTATGTCTTTTCTCTTAATCCAAGTACTCACATCTATCTCAGGACCGCCCCTGGAACAACCCGGGCCCGCGCCGGGGCAAGGTGGAGATCGACGACACGGCGGAGCGGCCGACGCTGCGGGCCATCATCCTCGACTGCTCGGCCGTCAACATCGTGGACGTGACGTCGGTGCAAGCGCTGATCGACGTGCGCAACCAGCTAGACCGGTACACGACGCCGGATGTGGTTGAGTGGCACTTCGCGCACGTGCGGAACGAGATCG
>JAOXNQ010000005.1:1572489-1597040 GCA_028571165.1 Hypoxylon perforatum | reverse complement strand
CCGGCTTCGGCTTCGTGCGCCCGGGCAAGGACGGCGAGGCAGCTCGACCCGGCCACCGCTGGAAGTCTGTGTTCAGCGTCGCGGACCTTGCTGACGCGGCGTCCCCGCTCTCGAGCAGTGGCGAGGGTCGGTTCGATGGCGAGAAGACCGTGCGCGAGAAGCGGTCGAGCCGCGGCGGCGACGAGGAGATCGGTGCTACTCAGCCGCCGTCCGTCGACGAGGATGAGAGCGGCCACGGCCGCCAGGCGCCGGTGTACGGCCTCAACCGGCCCTTCTTCCACGTCGACATCCAGGAGGCTCTGGACGCCGTGTTGGAGAACATCGAACACCGACCTCCTATCTTTAAGTCGTGAATGTGCTCGTCTAAAGGAAGAAGGAAAAGAAAAGGAGAAACAGAAGAAATGTTGGATAAGATGTAATCTCTCGCTACCTATTCATTATACCCTTTGTAGATGTTGTGGCCACTGTTGTTACCTACGCTATGTGTGGCAGATCGGGGGTGTAAGCGAGAAGCCCCGATGAATATATGAGGTACCTATGATAACTCATCAATCTTGAATATTAATCTCCAGCTCCTCAGGAGTTAACAGTATTCGTAATTTATCAAATTTAATTCTCTGGGCAGGTGTTTTGGTTAAATACGCCAAGGTGCCAATCGTGCCAAATCCGCCAAAACTCGCCAAAATCACAGTGTATGAAACCAAATACGTCTTGTTTTACACTGTATATAAGCATTCCATGAGTACTCATAGAGTACTCACCTGAGAAATTAAGTGATATTAGGTATTCAATGAGCACTTATAGAGTACTCCTTATAATACGTAAGCTTAAGACTCAAACGATCAGGCTGGCGATAACATCACAACTATATCCTAAATACGATATCCTCAATCTACATACTGAAAGCATCGTGGCTACTCACCCATGTAGGTACTAGGTATGTCGCCTTGTGGCTTTATGATGCCACGCCTTTAAAAAAAAAAAAAAACAGTGTGAAGTTCTTTATACTGTGGTTTTGGCGGATTTGGCGAGATTGGCACGATTGGCACTTTGGCGGAATCCTCCGCCGTCATTGTCCTCTAATGGCAGCCTAGGAGATCTGAACCGGGTCAAAGTGTTCTTATTTATTTGTGTAAAAAGGGCGATAATCGGATATTCAAGTGTAAAACGTAGTTGATATCATAAGACATGAGGTACATAAAATGAAGTGTATTTTCAACTAATACCACTGTTATACGATTGCCCACAACGCAACACATCCGTCCCATCACCAAGCAGAGCCAATTACCTATCCTCTTCACACCACATCCTTCTTCAACTCGACATCATGTGTCTCAACAGCCACGGCCGCAGCCTGCGCGCGGTACAGCTGGGCGCGCTTGCCGACGACGATCCAGGGGGCCTCGCGCGCGAAGACGACGGAGCTCATCTGCTCGAGGGGCACGCGCTTGGTCTCGGGCAGGACGAAGTAGAAGAAAACGGCATTCGTAAAGTTGCAGACGGCGAAGAGCACGAAGAAGCGCCAGCCCACGCTCTCGACCGCGATGCTCGTCACCTGGCCGATCAGCGTGTTAAACGCAAAACTCGTCATCGTGGCTAGCGACACGCCCTTGCTGCGCGTGTGCGTGTCGAAGATCTCGGCCGGGATGATCCAGGATAGGGGCCCGCAGGCGAAGGAGAAGGATATGTTGTATAGCCAGGTTCTGGGAAATATGGTCAGCCAGGCAGGTAATTAGATATGCAGGTACGTGTGTAGAGACTTACACGATGATGAACCCCCAGCCCGCGGTGCCTCCCGAGCCGGTGTCGGGCGGGAATAAAGCTAGCAGGATGGTGACGATGACAAACATGACGCAGTTGACGAGGTTGCCGATGATGAGCGTAGGGCGACGGCCGAACTTATCGATGAGCAGCATGCAGGCGGCCTGGGCGATCAGCGCGAGGATGCTGTTGATAGCCTGGTACTTAAGCGCGTCGTTGGCCGAGATACCAATCTCCCCGAAGATGGTGACCGAGTAATACTGGATCGCTGACACTCCGGTCATCTGGGTTGCGGCCTGGATTGATATTGCTAGAAACAGACGCCGGAACGCAGAGCTGTAGCTAGAATTAGAAGCCGAAAGAAATCAGTGGGATATGTAGCTTAAGATAGACATACGGGTTCGTAAACAGTTCCATATAGCTCTTCGCCTCGTGCTCGTGCTCGAAGCTGATAGTTTCCTGGATCAGGGCGAACTCGGACTGGACCCAGGGGTCGTTGACATCACCGTTGGAATGGAGCTTAGCCAGCGTAGCCAGGCCCTCGTCCACGCGACCGTGGTCGACAAGCCATCGCGGACTCTCGGGGAACAGCAAGATCAGAGCAGCCAAGATGACAGCGGGCAAGTTCTGGATGCCGAGGGGAATCCGCCACTGGCCCGAGTTGCTTAGATTCGTGAAACAGCCCCATGAGATCCAGCCGGCAAGAAAAGCACCAATGCCCAACATGAACTGCTGAAGACCAGTGACACGTCCTCGGATAGAGGGATGAGCTATTTCACTCTGGTAGACGGCTACGACAGAACACTATTGTTAGTATGTATTTCGAGCCCCCCAGACTCATTCGACATATGAGAAATTCCTCCCGGGCAAGCTACCTAAACAGCCGAGAAAAAAGATATGTTACTCACTATACCAAATGATTAGCATTTTTCAGACTTATTACACATGCCGCAGAGTGAACTTACCGAATAATCATAGTCAAGAACCCAACACCCAAGCCAGCAATCGCTCTGCCGCCATACAAATATTCTATCGTTTGAGCCGCAGTCTGAATAGAGCCACCAATCAGGAACAGAAGGGCTCCCACGAGGATGGTTAATCGCCGGCCGAGAATATCACCCGCGGGGCCGGCGAACATGGCACCAAAGAAGGCGCCGCCGGTGAATAAGGAGACAACAGCACCACTACATGCTTCGTCAGCGGTGACCTAGGCATAAGGGGAAGGATATGGTGGTCGGGATCGGAAGGAAAAGACTGACTTTTGAGGCGCTGAGGCGTGGAACAGAGAGTCGTATGAAGGGCTTCCGACAACGCCGGCGATGACACCCAGGTCGTAACCGTAGAGCACGGAACCCACCGAGGCGAAGACGCCGACGAGGAACTATATGTTGCGAATGAATTAGTTGATATCTCTTGCCATTGGCCAATTCCTCTATTTCTAGATGACTTCTAAAGACGGTATGTCTTTTAGAAATGAATGATTTACTTATCCGTCTTTCAATCTGGTAATCGGAAAGAAACAACGTACCTGGTAAGTATGAGGCTTCATCGTAGTCGTTTGCTCGCCGAGTACGAGACCCAACCAATTGTATGCGAGCGACGTTTCACCGGGACACCCTTTTCTTCGACGGAATTTGTATATAAGGTGACACCACGAGCGCAACACAACACAACTTCGGTGAAGCCGGTTAACATGCATGAGAACGCCGAAGGCATCTTATATACATGTACCTGTATGTACGCAAACCCGGTACACATGCGCCATTCCCCACCCTCTCCCACACCCCTGGCCGGCCCATCGCGACACGACACTGCTGATGGAGAAGAAAGATCCCCAGCGGCGGAGGTGAATTACTCGATCTGGCCTTACGACTCCAGTTCCCCTCGGGCCCCAGACCCGGGGTACGGGGTGAGGAGCAAAGCGAGCCGTGCTGAGTGGAGGGATTACCTCGCTGCCCCGGTCGAACGAACGTTTTGCCAGATGCGCTCCAATCAGGGCGTTGGACTCGTGTGGAGATTTCGGGGGAAAATCTGGGGTAGCTGTCGTCGCGCACCAATGCGGAGATGAGAGAGGTCCTGATTTCTTGCTGCTAAGTACTTCCCCGACCTAGAATAATTATTGAAGACGCTTGTGGACCGCTAAGCTGCGTATCCTCGCGATTCGAGGCGACGGTGCATGCGACGCTTTGCCTAGCTGATCGGCCAGATCGGCGTGGTGCCATCGCATGTGACAGCTGAGCGGCCCTGTGCCACTCTATTGGGTACGTAGGGCTTGGAGCTGAAGCGACCAGATCAGTATCGTCTCATTCCGGAGAAAGCTTGTCTCCATCCGACTAGAGCAACATGGTAAAGACATCACGCGTTTTCAAAGACTTGAGAGTAAGTATATTGGTCAAAATATCATAAAATTTTTAAAAGACCTAAAAGCAAGCCCAACTACCGCTGGGGTATCTAATCCGCAATAAAACGCCGGTAAGTGCATCATCGTCTATGGTATATCTCATGAGTGCCAGCTGCCCTTCTTGCCCTCCGCGATACTGTGGATGATCCGGCACCTCCACGTCTGGCACACTTTTATCCTGCCGAGATTCTTGAATTTGGGACCCTGCGGACCCGTAACGTAATGATACTGGCCAAATAACCGCCACTGGCGTATATCGTCTAGGCCGTATAGTTTATCACCCCAGGTTCCCTTGTAATGAAACCAACTTGTGGGGGCGTCGGCGTTCTCTTTGACTGGTTCCAGGCCCTCGTCATCCTTCGCCTCGTAGTCATACCAGTAACCCCTCAGGTTCCTAGAGGGGTCCCAAAGCGGTCCCTTATCGGTGACGTCTTTGAGAATTCCGAAGGGAAGCACGTATGGGTGGTTCCCAGGCGTAGCATACATCGCGTGCGATCCCACGGCGCTATAGATGACGGGTCTCTGTATTTCGGTTTCGTTGCCGCGCTTCTCCACGGCGTGCCAGGCATACGCCTGACCACCTTCGTGCTCGCTGAAGAATACCGCGCGAGGAACACCTGCCTCGAACCGGATCATACAGTGCTCCCAGTCACCGACGTGGTTTCCATAGCGAGTGCCCAGGACGGTCTGCCCTAGGTTATAAGCATAGAAAAAGAACCAGAATGCATCAACAACGCCCGACCCTTTGTCTACCATAACGAGGGTAGCTGGTGCGCGCGAGTACCCTGATTCATCAGGCTTATTCAGTTCGTTTTGGTCTTCTTCGGACATTAATCTTTGTTGTTCGCGAAAGGGTTCGATCAGGGACCGCCTCGCTAGCGGACGCGATCTGCCTCCGGGTAGTTTTCGCGGGTCTGATATCCGTTGTAAGGGATGGTCTCGATCGACCTCAGACCACGTTGTCTCATCGCTAAGAAGCCGGTCCGGCTCCGACTCTTGTACTTGGCCTTCCTCGTTGTCGGAGAAAGCGACCGGCCTGTTCCTCTTGCTGTGAAGCCACCGTGGACGAGACTCGACATCGTCTTTGCTGTTGACGTGCTCAAACCCTAGTTTGGAGCTCAATTCGTTCAAGTTCGATAACGTTAATGGTTCAGACTCGTTGTACGCCCATGTGTCGTCGTCGACATCCGGTATTACATGTTTCATGTGATCAGCGATATCGGAGGGCCAGAAGAACTCTTGCGAGTACAAGTGAACTAGCGGTGCATAGTTCAAGACGTAATCTGGAATCTCCTTAAGCTGACTATTTTTGTTGCTGCTCCCTCCTCTTGAAAACGCAATAGTAGGATCATTTCTTAATATGTCCCTCAGCTCATGACCGTGGTCATCTTTGTTCTTCGGTTTCGCTGGGGGGTCGCTCTTGAGGTGTAACAAGCCGCACAGACCAAACCAACGGCAGGCCTGGCGGTCAAGCCAATGTGGGGAGGTATTTATCCATCGCTGGTCGGCCTCCTGCTTCTCCTTGCTGGGCGGGACAGGGTTGAGGACTCGCGGTAGGAAGGTAGCGAGGAAGATGACAATGCCAACGACGACAGCAGCGATGGTTATACGGCGGAGATGGTACATGAGGAAGAAAGGAATATGTCGTCGATGCGCATAGCACCTCGACGGTAAGAGGGGGTGGGTGCGGCGCCGAAGGTTTATACTGAGATCATAGACGAAAGAGAGCGGTTCGACCGGAATGGAATGCGCACTTTAATGGCAATAAAGACCGTGAATTGTAGATTGTAGACTCTGGACTGAATGAAGGTGTGCAAGTCAAAAAAAGAAGGAGAGGTGGTAGAATGCTAATAATAAGAAGGAAATACCATCACAATCGACCCTCCATACCATAAAACTACCAAGAGGGTATATCCAGCTTGCTGCGCCTGGTGATGTGCGGAGGAAGAAGCGAACAGGATTGCGACAGCGGTGGGGGACTAACCAGACTAGGGGCTGGCAGTGGTCAACTACGTAGTGATTGTAGGGGTTTCTTGGATCTACGGTCCCTAACTTGGGGATGGCAGTGTTTGAAGTTCAAGATCGCCAGACTTGGCATCTCACAAAGACCCATGTATTTGGTAGTAAAGACTTGCTCATTCCATAGTAGTCACATAGTAAGTTAAAGTATATCCCATCATCCTCTATTTTTATCTGCCTTTACCCGGCTATCAGCTTATCCCAGCCCCCCTGAGCCCCTAAACCCCTGCATGGCAAAATAGCTTGGCGACAGACCCGGGATGTACTGGACGCACACCTATTTGCCCCCACTGAACCCCAATAAGAGAGCCACATGTGTCAAATAATTCGCCTTCACCTCACTCTGTGGCCACCTAGTCACACCCTCCGGCATTTCCAATCTTCGCCATCACGCGGGTCTTTAATGTTACGATGCTGCACGAGAATACCTATGGTCTGCTGTCGCTTGATCACGACGTAGCTCAACGACCATTTACGTCAAGCGCTCATATCTCGGTGGTATCGTGTATCGTCGGCTGATCATATGTGTTCAGGACCACGACTGACTGCCTTCCTCCGTCTCTTCCTTCAGTCGGGTTTGAAACGAAACAAAGGTTCCCAGGATTTGTGCGTTCTTTGTCCGATTGACAACGGATATGTGGTTGCCACTAAGTCTATTATCGCGGAACTGGTGGAACGCCACCGCTTCTTGCTATACCTCAACAATACGATTGCCGAAGGCCTTATCTAGCGGTGCGCAGCGTAACCTCCGAGGCGGGTCACGAAGTCTCTCAAGGGAATAGACCGTACGAGTGTACTTGTCTTGCCTGCAGCCTGCTAAAAAACAGATCTGGTAAACATGCCAGTTTCCGGATACGGGCCAGAAGACTAGAAAAGCACCATGTAAAAACTCTGTCGATAAATCGCTGTAGGTATCTTGTTCTTGAAGCCCGTGGCTAAACGTTCATAATCGAACTTTCGCGTCCTACAGCCTTGAGCCGCGTCAAGACCGAACCTACAACCGTCTGCCGGGTCTGAAACTGCGGTTCTTGAAGCACATGGCTATAAGAAGAAAAGGGCAAAAAGTGCTAAGCTATCAGGTCGAACTTAGATTCACGCGTGATTATAACCAGCCCAAATCTTCTTTGGGTTACTAAGTCAAATCACATCAGCTATCTCAACGAGAATGGGGAGGCTATAGTCTGATCGCCATACCATCTAATTCCGGTGCCATGGTTCCGGCCTTTCTGCCCCTGAGCCCATAGATGGAAGCCAGCAGCATCGATCCAGTGGGGAACTAGTCTTGGTCTGGATAAGGCTCAGTGGTAGAAGCTGGGGCAATGGCGAAAGGATCTTTTTCTACTCGTAGGTAGGCTGATCATTGCTGGCTTAAATATGAACATTTGCCTAGAAATAGTTGAATCAATGGCCTTCCTCTTAGGAAAGTACTTAACTATCGACGTACCTACGAAGGTGCGGGCCAAAAGTATTGCATATGGCTGGAGGTACCAGTCACAGTGATTACAGTACAAGACTTATGGTAGGTTAGGTAGGCTCTCAGGGGGGTCTTAATAACTTTTAAGCCTTACTCACTTAAAAAACAGCGCAAAAATAACGAGAACCGCAAGAATCATAAGAACAGTAAGGACAGCAAGAATAATAAGAACAGGAAGGACAGGAAGAACAGGAAGAGATTTTATTGTTCGATGAAAATATAGTGCTAATTTATAGTATTACTGGCTTGACACTGTAGCCACAACCTCTACCTATGTGCAATACTTTTGGCCCGCACCTTGGTACCTAGTCGTGCGAAAGGGCTATTGCGACCTGATTAACTATATGACACCTGATCTGCCTTACATACGATTTGTTCCATCTATAGAACGACAGAGAAACAAAATAACAAGTCCACTTCAGCCTCAGCCCTGCCTTGTTAAGCACATAGTAAGCATGGTGTTGTGATTGGACAGACACCGGATGCTATACAGGCTCCACTCTGGTCCCTGAAAATGGAATGCTACCGTTACCCCCCACAAAGCCCCGCGGTTGCTTTTCACCTAGAAGCTTCTACTGCACGTCGGTATCGAGCTTCACCTTCCAGCCGCTTCTGTCCCAAGCAACCGGATCCCTTTGGTCGCATTCCAATTGTTTCCCGAAAACATAATTTCCTCGTCCATCTCTTCTCTTAAGCTCCGTTCCTTTCGTATCGTTGCCCAAACGTAAAAGCTCTAGATACAATTGCTTCTGCCTTGCACCTCGTCCCGTTTGTGAAAGCTAAACCGCCGTATTCACCCCACCTCACAACACCCCGCCGTACCAAACAAAAATGGCAGCCTCGTCCGAGACCAAGAAGCGTAGCCACGTCTTCTTCGACATCACCATCGGCAACAAGCCCGAAGGCCGTATCACCTTCGAGCTCTACGACGATGTCGTCCCCAAGACGGCCGAGAACTTCCGAGCCCTGTGCACGGGCGAGAAGGGCATAGGCAAGAACGGCAAGCCTCTGCACTACAAGGGAAGCGGATTCCACCGAGTCATCAAGCAGTTCATGATCCAGGGCGGCGACTTCACCGCGGGTAATGGTACTGGCGGCGAGAGCATCTACGGTGACAAGTTCGAGGATGAGAACTTTGAGCTCAAGCACGAGCGCCCCTTCCTGCTGAGCATGGCAAACGCCGGCCCTGGTAAGTTTTTTAATATTTTAATTTTAAACAGGCTCAGCCTTACCACCATCATTGGCGTAACCTAGCCTGATGTTTCCCCGTCTGAACTATTCTTACTCACTAGCACTATAAATATACCTGTCTAGGGTTACATGACTAATAACTCTTTTTTTCTGCTACAGGCACCAACGGCTCGCAATTCTTCGTCACCACGGTCGCGACACCCCACCTTGACGGCAAGCACGTCGTATTCGGCGAGGTGAAGTCGGGCAAGTCAGTGGTGCGCAAGATCGAGAACATGAAGACGCAGGAGGACAAGCCGGGCAAGGACGTCATCATCGCCGACTGCGGGGAGCTGTCGGGCCCTATTGGCGGTACCGGCGAAGCCAAGACCGCCGACGCGTACGGCGACGAGTACGAGGACTTCCCCGAGGACGACACGACCGAACAGCCCATCACGGCGGCGCGCGTCCTCAAGGTCGCCGGCGACTGCAAGGACTTCGGCAACAAGGCGTTCAAGGCGGGCGACGTGTTGGGCGGCCTCGAGAAGTACCAGAAGGGCCTGCGGTACCTCAACGAGGAGCCCGACTTCACGGACGACGGCGAGGAGGCCGAGTTCCGACCGAAGCTCGACGCGCTGCGGTTCACGCTGAACTGCAACTCGGCGCTGCTCAACCTCAAGATCGAGAGCTGGGAGGAGGCAGAACGTAGTGCGGCTGCCGCCCTCGCTGTCGGTGGTAGCCTGTCGGATGCCGAGAAGGCCAAGGCGCTGTACCGCCGCGGCGTCGCGCTCGTGAAGCTCCGCGACGAGGACGCGGCCATTGCCGCGCTTGAGGAGGCCAAGAAGCTGGTCCCCGGTGATGCTGCTATCACGAAGGAGCTCGACACTGTCAAGAAGCAGGCTGCCGCCCGCGTGGCCAAGGAGAAGGCTGCTTATAAGAAGTTCTTTGCTTGATTAAGTACCTATCTAACCTAGCTACCTAAGGTACCTAGCTATTAGTCTGCACGATGGGTTTCGGAATAGTGGCTTCTCCGCTTGAGGTATGGAGATACCTAGGAATAGCATGCACGGTCTTGCGTTTTATCTGTGGGGGCGAGGGCTGTCAAGGTATCGGCCTGGTAATGAATAAATGACGAACGGGAACGTGGAAAAAGACAAAGAAAACGGGGAAAGGGGCGGAAACCTAGATGGATCGGGGCGTTGTCTATGAAAAAATGCCTTTCTCCTTTTCAGATGACTGACCATGGTCAACTTTTCAAGCTGGCATAGGGATAGGAATAGGCTCGAGTAGTGGGTTTATAGGTTACGATGCTTTGAACTACGAATCTATAAAAAAACAAGCAAAAACACTTTCACAAGGCAACGTAAGATTATATGCTCACTTCGCAATCGGAATTTCTTTTCTCACTATCCATGATGCTCATATAGTAAACTGGGTTCGCACCGGGAGATGTAAGCGCCGTAGATACATAGGTAAGAGAATCGTCTCTTCCCATTGACCCAATTCATCTCTCTTTTCCCCCAATTTCTTTTGGCATCGTTGTGATTGACTCTGCCAGTCCCTGCCAGCCTGCCTGACCCGCACGTCGGAAGGGAATCTTGCTCACCCGTTACGCGGTATGCTATGTACCTAACCTACGGGTATGTATGTATAAAGGTCGTGCGTCATGTATAGTGTACGTGAGTGTGTGTATGTGTATGTGTGTGTGGAAAGGCTCATCATCATCCACCTCACACCAACCAGCCTCTCCTCGGTCTTAAGGGAGGTCTAAAATCTCTACCTCCCCTTTCATGAAACTTTTTCTTCTGCCCGCGCGCCCCCCGCTCGGAAATGCAGAACAAAACTCTGCCCTTCGGCTTCGGGGGGAATAGAAAAAAGAAAAGAAAAAAACAAAATATAAAAGAAAAATGCATGCTTCCCCACGTCGTCAAAGTAACGCGGGTAATGTTCTGGGAAGGAGAAAAAACGGTGCCGCCTCGCGCCTCTAATTTTCCCTTTTCCAACCGGACTTTTTCCGCAATAGTACGATAGGGAGAAAAAAAAAAAAAGCGTCCTCATTTCAATCCCAGGACGCCAGCCAAGCCTCCTAGCTTCGATGTACGTCGCTCTTTCTTCAGCCGGGCTCGGTCTCGGGGTTGTCTCGGTTCCTCCCGCCCCCGCTGCTGTAGGCGGATCTGCTCTCGCGCATATGGGTACGGTTTATCTTTGGGGTAAAGGCGGTACTAGTGCCTCGAGCTTGTGTCGCTCTGCCAAGATTCCGAAAAACTCCCTAGTATGCTCCTGCTGCCTTTCTCCTCTTTGTCCCTGCTCTTCTCCCTCACAGTTGACGGAGAACTACTGCTCGAATCCTTTCCCTTCTCCTTCTTGCCGATGAGACCGTGAAGGAAACTTCGAGGATTCCTTACGTGCCCAGCCTTTGCTCGAATCGTCCCGAGGGGATTCGACATGTCTATACTGTCCGAGACGGCGCGCAGAGCGCCACCATCTCGGGTAAAGTTGCGGAATGATGGTCGGTCTCCGCTGTCCGGCTCGCTTCCGGACGAACCTGGAGCGCGGTACGGATCATTTTCCATCCACGCCGCTTGGTTTCCGTATGGAAGACTAACAGAATCCATGAGTGAAGCTTTTTCAAGGGTTTCGGTCAAGTCCTCTGTGATTACCGATTCGTCCTCGGCCGAGCGAAGCGCCTCAACCCTTGCAAGGCACTCATCGGAACGCCTTTGAAGGTCTAAGCAAATCATGTGGAATTCCGCCAGTTCGGCGTCAAAGTCGGAAGGATCTGTAGATGTGGATTTGCGACTTGACTCTAGCCAAAGTTTGACCAGAGCTGCGTAACTTCTAGGATGATCGATTAGATATGGTAGTGAAGGGAAGCCTTCTCGAGATGTAGGTGATAAGCGACCGAGAATAGTGACAGGCGTCGAATAGGATGCGGGGACTGTGATGAGAGTACGCTCTGTCGGTATCGAACACATCTGATCGATGTAGTCCTTGAAGGGTTGTCGGTGAAGACCTAGGAATTTGTTCATAGGCTCCATCCAACTTTCCTTCTTCCCGAATGTAGATAAGTTAGCTAGAGCCTGAAGTCCCTTTGCTATGAGTGTTAGAGTCCGTTGAGCTCGAGGTCTTGGGTTGTCACGTAAGAGCCCAAACAGCTTAGGATTTAGTATTGCTGGGCAGATAAAGCGAAGGAACAAGAATCCCGATACGCTAGTATAATTGACAGTACGAAGGAAATCACCGTAGCGGTCTTCAGCAACAGCTCGGACGTATTTGAGAATCTGTCGAAGCTCAAGTGGCAATTTCGTTGCGGAGTCGGAAATGCATTCCCATACTTCGCTCGTGAGCCGTATCAGCTCGCTCCAATGTTGCTGCATCTCGTCCCCATGTTGAATTCTGCTCGGATCAACTTCGCAATCCGGGTTGAGTTCATTGATCTCGGCAACCTTGTCTGCGAGGATATCCTCCAGAAACTCTTTGCCTAATCGTCGCATATGAAATTCTAAAGATTGAGTGAGCAGCGAGTTACCTCTGAATAGGAGGTTCGCTTCTCCAGCCAAGGACTTCATGTCGCGAACAAGTTGATCCCTATCGCTCGCGGAATGCGATGATTCGTTGGATTTTAATCTCCGGCTAAAGCGTAGTCTCTTCATGCTGTTCTGGGCTCCGATGCCGTCGATTTCTTCCTCGACGAGCGCCATTAACCACTCACTGGAGCTACCCGAAACCTGGAATATGTTTAAGAATAGCTCTGCAAGTCGACGCATGGCGGAAGGTATAGCCATGGCGATCTGGCTCGTCAACCCAACGCTGAACTTGTGAAGAAGCTCCGATAGACCTTCATAGTCTCTGGTTCCGAGAACGACCAGTTCATCGTGGTTAACTTTGACGAACATGCTGCCGATAGATTCTTGTTTCTCATCGCAGATCTGAAACCATTGCTCGTGATCCTTTGCCCGTTCCAGCTTGTCTAAGGGTATATCCACGGACCCGCATATGACTTCCGTCAAGTTGCCCGTCTTCTGAAGCCCCAGGGACGCTTGCAGCTGGTGGCTAAAGCTGTCTAGGTTTCCCTCGACTCGCTTCAAGATGACAGAAAGATATGGTAGCGTGGTGGGCAACTCGGTAAATTGAGTGAACTCGCGCCAAAAAGGGTTCTTGGTGTCTGTTTGGGTCGTTGTTCGGGACCGAACTTCGCCGTCTAGAATCACTTCGGCAAGATAGTTGCCGGATAACGGATCTCGGTCTCTATGTCGGTCATGGTGGTCAGGGGGAGGGATCGGTTTTCGTATCTTCGCTTCGGTGACCCGGATTTGGATTGTTTTCTCCAAGCGGAATACCTGTCCGTCAAATTCTTTATCGAACTCCCGTACCTCCGTCACTTGGTCGGTGGATGCTTCGAGTCCGTAGAGATCTGGTACGGCGAACGCCCGTAGGAGAACGAACCAAACTTCGAAGAGAACCCTAGAGTCTAAAGCAAGGTATACAGGTCGGAATATTGAAAGCTGCTTAGAGGTAGAAGAGTATATGGGGAAGATAGCGATGCAGAATTCTTCTTCCAGCACAGATCTATCTAGCTGTTGTATGGCGCAGCGAGATAGTTGGGATAGTTCAATAATTGAGAGAACTGCCACGTCGTTCTCGGTCATAAGTTTGAATTCGCCGTTATCCTGTAGAATGCAGGATACCCTTCTCCACGACGTATATCCGGAGCGAAGATCTCGGGTTGATGGGCGTTTCACGATCGCGCGTGGTGACGTAGCGCTGCCTTTGTCCCACACGGATATTTTGCCAACCTTGATGATGGCCGCGTCTTTGGAAGACGATGTAGCGGCCGAAGATCCCCGCCTCCTCATATCCGCTCTGCTGGAACTAGGCGAATTAGTACTTCTGCCGTTTGCAAATCGCACTGCACTAGGACGCAGTTGTTGCCAACACAGCAGGCTCGCGAGCCACAAGTCGAATTCCTCCACCATGAGGGGTCGTAGTAAAAGCTCGACACCCATTTTATTGTTTGAGATCTCTAAGCATTTTCCTTTGTCATCGGGGACCTCAACAGGTAGGACCCTGCACCCACGAAGGTCGGCGACCAAAGGAATATGGAACGGGCCGTTTTGACCCGAATCGAATAATAAGCTCCCACGGTCTTCGTCGATGTAGCATATTCCGGAGTACCAAGGACCATTCGGTTCACTTTGATATTCGACCTCCCCCTTCATTCTGCCACACAGCGTCTTCATCAATAGAAGAATCTTGTTCGCATCATCTGTAGGTATAGGAAGAGGTAGTGAATCCACCGACGGTACCGGAGACACTAGAGGAGATGTCGGTCGCGAAGAGCCTCGTTTGATTAGCCGCCGATTGGATGATTTCTTCTCCTTGCTTGACGCCGGAATTTTCAGATCCGGAGGCCGAGTTGGCGCCACTGACGGATAGCCCACCGATTCGAGCACGGTCGGCTGGGTTCGCACGTCCAAGTCCATGAATGGCTGAGAACCTGAGGACGAAAAAGACCCCACTCTGTGTCGATGTTCGACAGACGTGTTAGAAGTTTGTTGTCGCAGCGCAAGCGCGCCATCCATCGTGTGCGTGCGTGGCCTCAGGGAGGGCTTTTGATGTTGCGTCGGCGGGCTCGAGGAATTGCTTTCGTAGGATTCGCCAAAGGCTTCGTTAAACACAATCCCTTGCCTTCTCCGCTCTCCGCCAGGTATGGATCTAGGCGAGCTTTGTTGGGGCGAAACAGCGCCATAGCCCCGGGTCACCTGTGCGATGTTGCTCATATCCGCGGCGTTGCCGTTCTCGCCCGGCTCAGGCGTAACCGTTCGAATAGTGGTTTGCTGCATGTTGACATTGGATCTGACATTGGTGCGCACGTTACCGCCGCCACCACTACTCGTCCATTCTGTGTTCGGGGGTAGAGTGTCTCCTGCAGTAGCTATGGACCAGTCTGCGAGATTGTCGATATGGTGGTGATCGTTATGAGAGTCGGCCTCCATCTCCGACGGCGGAGAGATTCCGCGAATTCGTTGTTTCGAATGCATCAGGGCGGGAAAAATCGAGCATCGAGTGCTGGGCCAGGTTCGCGCAGGAAGGATGGATTGATGCCGTGCCTTGCGGTTACATATGTAGCTGTCGCAACCATCCACCTCTCTTCACCAGTAAGGATGTCGTAGGTCTGAATTGCATGGGCGGGTCGTTCTGCTCGTGCGTCTGTATCTGTCATAAATCTCGGGCGAAGGATATTTCGTTCACTAGCTGCCATCGAGGGGCGGGCATTCTAGAGGAATAGTGCGATTGTCCAAGGCGAGGGCACACTATGCAGGTCGATGGAGAGGTCGGCGCATGATAGGGCAATGCAAATAGTTCTACTTGGGGGAGAAGTAGGTACAAAACCCACGGCGCGAAATCGGGTAGGAGTTGGAGTTGGAATTTTGGGTTTGGTCTTTTTGACCGGCGAGGTAGCAGAAGTGGATGTATATGTGTAGGTATGCGTAGTATTTTGTTGCAGCTGGAGATATTATCATAATCGTGTGCCTATTTCCTTATTTTCTCAAACCTCCGTCCAGTGGTACTCCATAAAGCCCGTACCAGCTTATCCAAGCCCATACGGCACGTGGGATTTGAGGAGGGTCAGGGTCAGGGTCAGGGATTTGCAGGGACCGGTAAGCATTCACAAATTGTTGACTGAAGTGTGGGCGAGACGGCGAGTGGTTCACAGGTTCAGGTTGGTTGTTTGCCGGGTTCGGCTCGCATTAGAGGACGGTCAGGAGGGCACAGAGGCACAGACAGACGAGGTTACTCTTTCGTTGGATAGCCCCAGGACTTTGAGTTATGGGACGCCTCGGGGACGTATGGGAAGCTACAGGACTAAAAAATATTTATGGGACTTATGGGACCTATGGACTTATGCAGGAAAGGCGAAGCCGCTTTGGGGTTATGAGTTTCTGGGGGTGGTTACACCTTTTGCTACTTCTTCAAATCTCTACCACAAATCCAGCTTAGCGTCCCTCGCTGCTTTTACTTGAATATGCCTAGATGGATTGCCTTAGCTCCTTAGCTGGGTAGGCATGTAGCTATGCTAACATAACTGCATCATTCTTCATCAGCAGTCTTTGAATATCATGTCACTTATGAAATTCGGAAAGTCGGCGCTTTATCTATGTCTGCTTGCTTGCTTTTCGAGTCAGGATTTTATCTTATAACTCGTCATAGATTAGAGCAGATTCTTAAGCAGCATCTGAAGCACTGTATAATATTCAGCAAAGCTCAGTGCACACGACTTCACCGTATCTCAACATAACCAAAAGCAGCGACACTTCAGGTGAGGTACGTATCTTGATTAGGAACCAGGGTACATGAAATCCCGTCTTTTGGGGGACCTTGGAGTTCCTTGGGGTTTCTAGAGCTTCTGGATTTGCGCAGCGAATGTCGGAGTATTATCTGCAGGACCAGCAGCTTGGTCATGAACCAATTCAGTACGACGATTGGATCCCCTTGTCCAGGTTCAGGCTCAGGTTCGAACACGGCAAAGCTGCCGACCAAGGTAATTTGCGGGTGGGAAGATGCGACGACGACAAATATCATAATATGTAAGATATGTTTCCGCGTATACATCATTACATTGTACATAAGTAATAATAATAGCTCTAATTAAACCACCTCTTACTTCCAACGTATGGAAGCATAAAGGAGATGAGATGGATTGCATCATAAAAAGATAATTAAACCACGGTCAATAATAACAGTAACCTCGCAGCCTCTCACTCATCCCGTAGCAGAAGAACAGAAATGAAGATGAAAATTAAAATGATTTAGGCTCGGTATTGGAAGGATTAAAATGTTTGTTACACCTGTCTAGCTCGACGTGGTCATAGCTAATCATCAATTGCTATTATTATCTCTAGTTCGACTATTGATGTCCAACCACATCCCAGCTAGTTCAACTCGCTTGTATGTATCTCTTCTGTAGGCACTTATCACTTGCCTCAACATCATGTAGTTATTCCTGGTAAATATGCACCAAGACAATACACCGACATGAGAGCATGGGATCGTGCTGCGACAAAATATGCCATCCTTATCTGGTTGATTGTGGGATTCCTGCGGCATTCGCTGCCCATATCTCTGTTTGTCTTATGATTCTCAGAATCAACGACCAGGGGGGGTTGCCAAGCGGTGAGGCTACAAGATGCCTCCCCAGGTATATAAATGGAAATGGAAATGATATGATGACAACCTCTCTTTCGTAGGGAGTCGTTGTGAGGCAGCCCGAGGTAGCACCAATACTGTAGCTGTTTGAGCAAGTTAATGGTGGTCCGTTAACGAAAGCCATGGCGATAACGATCCTTCGGTACTTGGCCCGCCCTCGAAAGACGGCAGAAGCCGTGGCGAGCTTGCTACCTTAGGTAGGCTTGCTAGGCTTGCTAGGCGCCCTCGCACTATGCCGGCATGGCCTGATCATTGCTGACAGGGCAACCGACGGGACCTAGTGTGATATAGGTTACACGGAATAAAATGTCCTGACGGGTTACGTTCGCTTCTGTCGCTTCTAATGAGCGCCGACGCATGTGAATAAGTCGGTTCGTAGATAGGCGATAGGGTTGGAGCCTTGCATCGTCGAACGACTTTAGCCTGCCTTGTCTTGCTTACGTGCTTTGGCGAGACGATGACGGGTGGCCGACTAGGTTCGCCTTGAAAACGATAAGCACACAATTTTGGTCCCTTTCTTTTTTTTCTTCGACGAGAGAGGCACGGTAAGATAGTTGGATGTGGGGGTAACACCAATTTGGGCAACCCGCGTCAGAGTAGTCTCCAGTCTCAAACTTGCCGACTGAGGTCTTAGAGGTCTTTCGATATCGAAAACCTTCCTATCCTTGAATCTCGATTCTCGGCTCGCTTCCGAAAATGACATGGCGCCAGCACTCGTCTGGAAGCCACCTCGATCGGGTAACAAGCCGCGTTCAATCACAGACAAAATGCAACACTCATCCCGTCAATATGGACACACGGATTGTTGAAATTGGCGAGTCATGCATGTTTCTCGTCCTCGAGCTGGACGAGCCTATCATGGGAGCTGGCGCCTCGCGTTTGGGGTATGACTGACGAATGTTACTGCTCAAACAACGTGTCCGTCCTATCTTGCCTGTGTTGCCCTATCCAGCTTCCCGGATCCCTTGCGTTGGTTCCATGAAACCTGTGCGTGCTCACATGCATGATTCACCCCAAGCCCTGTGATATATCATATATGTAGCCGGTATAACACTTGCTTAGGCTACCTTGGCCGGACTTCCAAGGAATATTTGCACGTTGCCTGGTTACCTACATACCTAGAACCCAGGTAGGCGAGGTAGGTACATACACTCTCCCTTTCGTACGATATGACATCTCTCTCTCATTAGACCAGGTCACATCAATAGTCGGACTTTTTGTGAATAGCAGCCGAGAATGTTATCTGCTTGACTTGCCAACCTGGCGAAACGTGGAGAATGGAGAATACGAAACCCACTTCGCTACCTCCTTGGCTTGCAACTTAGTTAGGAACCCCTGGCAAAAAAGAAAGTTAACATGGTCCGTTCCGCAGCGATCAGCCGAAGCCACAATACTTTTTGAGATTACATATGCAGGGCAGACCTGGAGGTACCTGTCGTTCGAGATCTACCATCCAATGTAACACGGGCACGATTTGATCTAACACTTGTCTTTTCGAATCCGCGTAGTCTCAAATAAGTCGAGCATCTATCATATATCACAACGGCTTCGACATAAGTAAGTACATACCTAGGTAGTTGTTGCTCAGCTACCTCCCTAAGCCAACCAAGTAACACAATGTCTGTCTACCCAAGTCCTCGCACTAGGTAGATACAGGTTAGGTATCTACTCAATACACTACCATATTAGGCAGCCACCAAAGAAAAAAAAGAAAAGAATAAGGCACCTAGCGCGGCAGCAAGCATGGCAATGCCCGTGATGAAGAAATGGAGAGACAGGGGAAGATGGGAGGGCCGGCGGTGGACGGATCAAGAGGATCGAAAGATCCGGGGGGGAACGATCTCCATCCTTGAAACATTGAACATCCGTTCGCCTCGCCCGTCGTATTCCTTTTATCAACCAGGAAAAATCCTTAACCCGCACATCATGAAACGGCGAAAGTTATGCCGTTTCATTCCCACGGGCCTTTAAACAGCTTCCCCAGCCCCCAGACTCCGCTCACATGATGAGGAAGGAATCGAAGCCTTGCATCCCGATTACGTACGTTCTCTAGCGTGTGTATGCATATGTAGGAGCTACGGGAGGACGCCCCGAAACCTCGAAGATCTCAGTGTAAATACTTGACTTACCTAAGTTAAGTAATATCTCTCGTGAGGCTTGGGCAACGTACGTACGTACGTACGATATTAATTCCTCACGTGATACATCTCCTCTTACACATTTCGGACTACGGAATGGGTAACTACCGACATACATTATCATCAACCTGGGGACATGAGAACGGTGTGGTTGCTGATTTTCCCGAATCCAAGGGAGATGTAAAAATCGTCAAAGGTAGGCGGTCCTCACATTATTCAGGTACGCTTGCGTGGTATTCTTCTCATGTCCTCACAATATGCTTGGCTATATTGGGAATAATTGGACAGTCTTAAGATGCGCCAGCGCAATGGATCAAGTGGTATATACCCAGGTAGGTAGCTCTGACTTTATCGGATGGAATTATGTAAGGGTAGCTCAAGTCATAATGATATGTACCTACTTAGGTACGGAATACTAAGGCAAAGATTATGAGATCGAATGCACTTATCAACCACTAGATCACAGAGGGAAGTCCAAGTCAAAATGTGTCGGTTAGCGATATACAGCATGCTCCATTTCTACGATGCTTCTGCTAAACGCTAGACGGTGGGAATATAAGATGGGAATGTAGAAGCGAGCATAACCCTCGTCGTCGCCTATTCCTTTCTCCCACCAAGGATCCCCTAATCCGTAATAATCCGTATCGTCGCCCGGTTTCCCCTCCAAACAAAATCCAGATAACTGCTTAGCAGTATTAAGAGTGTTTTCTTTCAGAATGGTATCACCTCCTCCCATGCGGATGGTATGAGAAGAAAAAAACGAGTAAAAAGAAATACGCCCATGCCATAAAACCACAAATCTGCCAACTCCATTTGCCCAAACTCTGGTCTCCCACTCGTCCCTTCCAAAAATGTCAAACGGTATCCATAAGTTTCAAGTTCCAAAAATCGAAGCGTGACGCAGAATGCCAAAATGGAGGGCGGCCAATAGTTGCAGCCCTTAAAATGTGTCAATCTCTTGATTCGCAACCTCTAGTCCAGGGTAAGAGGCCTTCATCCAGTAGGTTTAACAAGTTTGCTTAGCGCGAGGGTCCCTCGATGGGACTGACGGGGAGACTCCGAGCAATGCTGAGATCGGTGCTACCGGTACGTCTCAGGGCTTGCGACATAGTCTCTATGTTGAGATCCCCATTCACCGAAAGGCTGTGCTCCGCCGAAGTCGGGCTTCCCAGCGGTTTTCTCACGGGGGACATACTCAATCCCTTGATGGATCCCGGGATGCTGCTCGGCGGGGATGTCTCTGGGCCTTGAGAGGAGACGGGTGATCTTATCGGTGACGGCGAGCGGTTGGCTCCTCTCGATCCGATCGAGGTCAGGCCAGCTAGGTGCATCGAGTCCCGGCTGCTGTTAGGAGGGACCTGTTCAGCCTGAACGACGTCTGCAAACGATATGAAGCTCAGGCGCCTGACATCGGACGAGTCGAGCGAGCCATAATTGGAACTAACCTCCTCCTTGTCAGAGGAGAAAGCGGCCAGATCCTCAGCCCAAGAATTGACAGCGCTGTCATAGGGAGAGGCACCAGTGACCGTCACGCTCGCAGGTTGGTGCGCGTTGTGAGTTACGATTTCGACGGTGTCAGGATTTAGGCGGTCGTCCGTGATGGCTTCCGAGGATGCGTCGAGGACGGGAGGAATGTAGTTTTCGGTCTGAATATGGGATGGAATGGCCGGCGAATTGGGTATGACGACAGTGCTTTCTTGGACGTCTCGCTCGAAGATCTGGGACCCAGCAGGAGAGCTTAGCCGTGGAGAGGACGAGTATATACCACGACCGGGAGAAGATGGGGTCATATTGGGGCTGCCAGCTTGGATGGGCGACGCGGCGGTCGATCGTTTCGTTGATGCTTGTGATACATCCCTCGCAAGGGGGGGACTTGAAGGCCCAGAAGCGAAACTGGGAGGCGATTGGGGTTTCGCAGCAGCTTTCTGATCTGCCTTCTTCTTCCCAAAGCCAAATAAACTGCGCTTCTTGGATTTCGTATCGGTCTTAGCTGAATCGTCCTCCATCTCTTTTCCCTTCTCGTTAGGTTCCGTGATAGTTGATGTTGAGTCACCCTTAATAGTTTGATCCTTCTCTACCGATTCCGAGGTCGAGGCCTTCTCTCGGCTGGCTTTTATAGGAGCTGCGGGTGCAAGAGTCATAGTGGCTGCTGGGATTGAGGCTTAAGGCAGGGTGGATGGAATGGATGGGGTGATTAACGGGCAACGTCCAATGAGTGATATTTCGGGTTCCTGGAAAATGCCAAGACAAGGATTATTAGCACGAGACCCAAAAATGACGAAGTTAACAGCAGCTAAATATCAAAGGCCAGTCAAAAGTGTCCGTCTCGTAATTGAAGCCGTGGAATGTTGTTGTTGGAGGGGGAACCCAATGTCTGGCAAAATAAATGGGGGAGACCTTGTCCGCACCTGGTGACTCGACCAGATACAGAGATACCGAGATAGAGGGAAACTGAGATACTACTCCAATCTGCCTCTGCCATTGCCATTCTCGCGTATAATAAATTATCGGGGCAAGCGAATTGTGATATATATGAATTGCCACTTACCCTCTATTCTCTGTCCTCCGTCGACGTAGGATTGGTCAAGTTCAACCAGACAGGTATCGTCTCTTCTCTGTGCACTATTCTTGGAATTGCCAGGGGTAAGTGACCTCGTGGTTTTCTTGATGCGTCTGCCTTGCCAATTGCTTGTCACTGCTGCGGCTATGGCTACGGCTGGGACTGCAACTGCGCTGCGACTGCGGATGCAGGTGTAGTTCCGATTGCAGATGTAAGTGTATATAAGCGGATAGGCGAATGCGGCAGGGCACGATGCAAGAGAGATGCAAGTGTGTAATTCGGGACGGGGCAGGACGGGGAGAAGCTTGGAGACCTTGGCGATGATCTCTTGTCCAAGTACGTAAAACCTGGCCTAGGGAGAGGACGAACCAGATTATGAGCAGCGACGATCGGCAGATTTGCGGGATACAAGTCGGTGACAGGTGACGATGATGGGGATCGTTAACAAGTGTCCTAAAGAGGGGAGGGTCCCGTCCTTAGAATGACGATAGCGAGGGGGGCCAAGTTTGTTTAAGTGGCCTAGTTTAGGTACGCGTATTGAACCTGGAGCTAGGGACGGACGGGGCGGCCGGTCATTAATTGAGGCCGAAAATAAGACCTGGAGGCGAGAAGGAATGCGAAGGTCCTGGAGGGTTAAGGGAAGGAAGGGAGAGAAGAATGATAAGGATGCAAGGCAAGGAACAAGCTGAATTTAATAATAAGAACTTGATTTCTGTGTTGTGTGCTATGCTTTAGATGAGGTAGCTGTAGTTTTGTGTTTAGATTCGACACGCTCGAGATTTAAATTCAGCGTTGGGGTCAAGCTCGTAACAACGATCAGATTCCAATGTAGGAACAGTGCGTATGCGTATGCGTGCTTGCTTGCTTCAGCTTGCTTTTTTTTTTTTTTTGCTTGTAAGTAACCCGAGCCTAGGTAGCCAAGCCACTTAACAACTTTCCAGGGTTGGGTAAGACACGGGACTAAATAGATCGGTATCTTCAACTTGCTAAAACCAGGTGAAATTCAAATAGCTTGCTCTGCATCGATAGTGGGAACAAAGTCATCCGGTGCTATGGTGTCACATAAACATAGATAAAAGGGGAAACAGGAGAATGAAAGATGGTGATATTGTAAATATGTATTCCAGGTTGCGTAATTTTGCTCATAAGAGATACCCTAGGTAGGTAGTAAAGATAGAAAGGGGGCGTAACTTGCGACGTCACTGGTGGTGACAGACCCAATGATCGTCAAATGGCGGAAGCGGGAGCCGAGTTTCTCGATCGTATTCCAAGTTCAGAAGCAAGTTCAGAAGCAACGGGAGACGCCTAGCCTTTCAAGAATCTTACCCTCCTCCCTATTATCGACGTCGATGCTAGCTACCGACTTTTGCGACGAAACTGGGGGTGAGCCAGGACAAGTATCAAAGGGGTCAGCGACGGCCAACTATTGGACCCCTTGAGGCCAGGCCGCGCATCGCATAAATTCAATGCAATCCCACGGGCTGAAAATAGTTACCAGCGAGACGACCCAGTTGAGACGACCTGGCCCAACAATAATCATGCTGACACAACCTAACCCGTAACTTACAATAAGCCACTAAAGAACTATTTCTCACATTATTTGATCATAACCACCACATTCCCTATCGTGAATCCAAAATAGGAAATACGATAATCATGAACAATAGGTAATGCAGATGTCTCATGATAGCCGGACCTTACAGGGAAGACCGATGAAAACGAAATGACTTCTTCTCCCCGCGTGTTACAGGATAAAGAAGTACTTCGTGAATTGGGATGAAAATAAATCTGGTATCGTGATGGTGCCAAGCTGCCCAACCAGGCTGAATCGATTGGACGAATCTGGCCAAAATCTGGTCTGGCACATGAAACCCTTGAAAATCGACAATACGTCACCTCTGAGGAGGGGTCGTCGTGCCCATTGGGCCAAAAGCGGTTTGGTAAATGAATTGATGAGAATGGAGGGTTAAGCTTCTACGGGAATTCCGTACGCCTAGGCGCCATATGCCAGGGGCCAGGGGCCTGCAGCGCACGGATCAGTTGGGCCCAACAGCTTTCAGCTTACCTTATCAGCTTATATAAGACTTGACCGATTTGGTGGGTACACCGCTGATATAAGTATCACATGATGGCCAAGGATATACCCTGCATGAACCTCGAGCCAATGCTGTGCTCGGGCCGAGAAAGCATCCGACGAAAATTACGCCAATCGATTCAACCTAACAAAATAATTCGTGATTGCTGAGCTTCAGGGCCGAGATGGGAGAAGAGGAAGAGAGGAGCATATAGACACTCAACCGATTGACCACCTATCATTCCTCATTCCTAATAGATATCTCTCTATCCCACAATAGCAATCTCCACGAAACCAGTCAAGATGGAGACACGGTCTCTTCTGCAGCCGGTGCTGCGCTGCCTCTTCAAACCCTCCTCGTCAGCCACCGCGAGGATATCAGCAACAATAGCAACACCGCCAGCATCGCGGAGACACCAATCGACGACCTCGCGGACGAAGCGCGCCCTAAAGATCGCCCCGCACCCCTCCTTCCTCCGCAGCCCGTCCTCCGACTCCGCCAGCCGCGTCATCTACAACCCGCCGTCGTCGAGCGCCTCGGTCTACCACACGCCCTTTAAGTTCCTGCCGCGCAGCGACCCGCGGCGGCAGGCGAACCTGACGCAGCTGCTCCGCACGTCCTCAGACCATCCCCCTTCTTCTGGTCAGCTACCGCCCGAACTCGAAGCACCAACCCCCAAATACAACGTGACGCGCGAGCAGGTGGACGAGATGCGGCGGCTGCGGGCGGACGACCCGGAGGAGAT
>JAOXNQ010000005.1:1508875-1559687 GCA_028571165.1 Hypoxylon perforatum | reverse complement strand
AATAAATAAATAAAATTTATTAAATTTTTAATATATTTAATTAAAATTTAATAATAAATAAATATAAATATAATAATTTAAAAAAAAATAAAAATTAAATTACGAAAACGAAATTAAACCGATTTTATATATAATTAAATTATAATATAATTATATTTATTTTTTATATTTTTATTATTTAAATAATTTCGCGATATGTAAATTAATAAAAATTAAATAAGTTTATAATTAAATAATAAATTTTTTTTTAAATCTTAAATTCGAAAAACCTCGATGAGATCGCCCTTTTCTTGGGGTCTCATGGATAGTCTCTGGGCCTAGCAATGGTATCATTATTATATTCCGTAGAGTGAGCCGTGGAATGAGTGTACAGATGCCATGCCTAAGTCTTCCTATTAACGAAAGGAAATACGGATAAGTGAAACAGTACTAGGCAGAACATACTCGTCTGAGAACATGAATGTAAACGAAGACTTAGTGAATATAGATTAAGCGAAGCGGTAGGAACGCTGATAGGGACGCGCGTTTCCGGTTGTTATATTGGAGATTCTTATTACAAGGCCTGTCAATTATCTAATATCCGTAAGAGGACTTGGAAACTCAAAGTGAAGTATGCATCCGCCGACTTAGTTTCCTAGCTGCGTATTCAAAAATGAGACCGACGTTATGCAGCAATCGCATCAATCTAAGAACAGTGGCTTTGGATTTTCAGGTCCCCATTTTGGTCAGCTGAACAAATCGAGATTAATATAAGACTAGACTTTAGAAAATTTTCGAAATGTTGCGATCGCCACACATTCGGTCCTAATAGTTGGCGGTTTTGATATGTAATAGTGGAAATGTAAATTTACAGTTGCATGAAAGGGTAAGAGAGGTGGAGTCGTGCATCACGTCTTGACGTTGAGTGACTCCATGACGTGACCCATTCTTCGATTTCCCCGGATAGCATCATGTCCTGAAATCGCATCTAGAATTAGTTAGGAAAACATTTGGAAGATTCTTACTACCTATACTCATCTTCTCAACCTATAATTGGTTCATGCTTCGAAACCCTTGGGACATTGCCGGCATGGAGGCTCATTGGGCTACTATATTTTCATCTTGGTGGGGTGACAGCTCATGCGGGGCTAACGCCGTCATCGTGCAGTCTTCACAAGCTTAGCGACAAGACCCTGATGTTCGATAGGTGAATTGAAAACTGCAGGAGATATGAGATCCTCAATAGTAGCGGGTTATATATCTGCCTGATATATTAACTTAGATGTGTCTGCTTATGTTATCATGGAACACCATGAACGCCGCATATTCAACAGGGTCGCAAGTATTCCAAAGAGAAGAGTTAGAAGTCCGAAGCGAGCTTACTGTCATACCTGGATGTAGACCCAGCAGATGAAAGATCATATAAGCTACAGATACATAACATATTCAGCTACGGAGAATATCCTATATCGACCGCTTTCCGTTTTATTGGGCGATAGGCCGGTGTAAGTGGGCACGTGCTACCCTTTGTGCTGTACCGAGTACACGCGGATTGGTCAATTCGGTGGAGGTTTTGACAGTTGGCGTTGGCTTCCGTTCTCGCAAACTTTCCGCCTATAATCTCTACATGTACTAATCGCAGGTAGCATTAGCTGTCTGACATCATCCTCCCGACGTAACTTTTCTTATCTGAGGGACATAAAACTTATAGGTACCTCGCCTATCTGCTCAACAATTTCTGAGTCTGAATCAATCCCATCCGTTTTCTTCACCTAAGGTCAGGAAGTACCTAATTATAACCCCCGTAATTCGTCACAAAGACACAAAGTCCTTCAGAGCTTTGATTTGGGTCTTGACTCGTGAGCCTCAGCCCTAACTTAGTCGTTGTATGATTTTAGCTGGCTTGTGACGCGCGCAAGGATCTTTGACTGATCCGTTCACTCTGCTCCTTTATTCCCTGTCGCTCGTGGCGGTCACCAAAAGCCGCTTTCCTAGAACTGTCCACCGTCCCACGATCCCCTCAACCCCGCGGCCGTGCTACTGTATTTAATACCTCGATCTCATCCTTACCGCCACAAGTCAATTTGCTTGTCACGAGGACTACCCGCTGCCTAACGAATTTCATCCTGTCTTAGAAATTAGCGGGGCTTTCGTCTTCTACGACATAAAAAGAATCTCCGGAATACTTTTGCCAATCGTAACTTGGAATTTCCTCAATTTTTCGAGGATTGCTTTTGCTTACGACTTTATTTTCGTGTACTACTCCCTCTTTCAATCCTCTTACTTCTTAACCAATTACTATTACCGACCCGCTATGCCCGAATTTCTAACACCAGGTCTCGCGAAGGCCAACCGAAACGACAGTAAAGACGGTATTCGGAGAGATAGCGCAAGTAGCGATTTCGGCGTTTTCGATGACGCGAGAACATACTACACCTCCGATGCCCGCCACGGAGACCGCTCGCACAAGCGAAATCGTACATTGTCTCAAGTACGTCATACCACGGTGGTTTATGGCTATATTGGGAATACTGGAGGCTAACGTAAATCCAGAATGGCATCATTCAAGAGATGGGACGCATGGGACTTCATGAACCGCACAGACGAGGCAGCCACGGTAAGAGGAGATTCTGATCAATGCGAAGCAAAACAATCTGACATTATATGCTGTTAGACGAATCCAGCAGACCGCACTCCCGCCAATTTCTAGTAGACGTCGATCACACCCTAGAGAGTTTGGCAGCACAAGAAGATACTGATGGTAATATGCAAATTACCATTGAGGATGCAGGTCCGAAGGTAAGTGTTCAAAGTTGGGTGAAATATAGTTATATTCTGACTAGTTTATTAGGTGATGGCTCTCCGAACCGCGGCATCCGGCGGCCATAACCGATTCGACATCAGAGGCACTTACATGCTTTCCAACCTTTTGCAAGAGTTGTATATGGCCAAGGAATTCGGACGAAAGCGAATTATCCTCGACATCGGTCGCCTCAATGAGAATCCTGTCAGCAGATTATCGAGACTTATCAAGAATCAATTTTGGGAAGGCTTGACTCGTCGCATTGACGCTTCGAGTATCGAAGTTGCGGCAAAGGATCCTAAGGATTGGACTGACGATCCGCGGCCCCGGATCTACGTGCCAAGAGGCGCCCCAGAGCAATATGAATATTATACAAAGCTTGCTGAGAAACGCCCGGACATTCGATTGGACGTCCTATATCTACCGGAGGAAATTACTCCGGATGTTTTACGGGATATGAATGCAAAGCCTGGGCTACTCGCCGTGGCTATGGAAGAGACTAAGGATGTCAAGACTGGCGAGAAGACGTTGCGTGGGCTTCCGTTTGTAGTCCCGGGAGGGAGATTCAACGAGCTGTACGGATGGGATAGTTATATGGAGTCGCTTGGTCTTTTAGTCAACGACAAGGTATACCTGGCCAAGTCGATGGTTCAGAATTTCTGCTTCTGCATTAGACACTACGGCAAAATCCTCAACGCGACCAGATCCTACTATCTACTGCGATCGCAGCCACCGTTTTTGACGGATATGGCCCTTCGTGTATACGAAAAGATTCAACACGAACCTGGTGCAGTCGAGTTCCTTAAAACGGCTATCCTTGCTGCTATCAAGGAATACTACTGTGTGTGGATGTCCGAACCACGATTGGATCCAAAGACTGGCCTGTCGAGATATCGCCCGGAGGGACTGGGTGTGCCACCGGAGACGGAGGCTTCTCATTTTGTCCACATTCTCGAGCCTTATGCTGAGAAACACAATATGACTTTTGAGCAATTTGTGAAAGCGTATAACCACAGAGAGGTTAACGAGCCAGAGTTGGATGAGTACTTCCTCCATGACCGAGCCGTTCGAGAGTCAGGTCACGACACATCGTACCGACTCGAGAAGATCTGCGCCAATCTCGCGACTATTGATTTGAACTCGCTGATCTACAAATACGAGATGGACATCGCCCGCACGATTCGAAACATTTTTGGCGACAGATTGGAGATCCCAGCAGAGTGGTGCAGTGGGTCCATGGAGCCTGGCCAAGTTGAGACTTCTGCTATCTGGGATCGTCGCTGGAAGAGGCGCCGCGCAGCTATCCACAAGTACTGCTGGAATGAGGAGAAGGGTATGTATTTTGACTACGATACGGTGAAGCAAGAACAATGCACGTACGAGTCGTGCACGACATTCTGGCCACTGTGGGCCGGAGTACCAGACCCTGACAGGGCAGCCAAGGTGGTCAAGTGTGCCGTTCCCAAATTTGAGGCCTACGGCGGTCTTCTGTCCGGAACCGAAGAATCCCGGGGCGTCGTCAGTCTCGAGCGACCAAATCGGCAGTGGGACTATCCTTACGGATGGGCACCGCAGCAGATGCTAGCGTGGACCGGCCTATACCGCTACGGATACGCAGATCTCGCACAAAAGCTTGCGTACAAGTGGCTATTCATGGTTACGAAAGCATTTTTCGACTTCAACGGCGTTGTCGTTGAGAAATATGATGTCACGCGACCTGTCGACCCGCATCGAGTGGACGCGGAGTACGGCAACCAGGGACTTGACTTCAAGGGTGTCGCAAAAGAAGGGTAAGTAAAAAAGATGCAAAGTACCTTCAGGTGGAATCCTCGCTTACATTGATGTGTCTAGATTTGGCTGGGTTAACGCCAGTTATGTTTACGGCCTCCAGTTCGTCAACACGGAGATGAAGAGAGCACTGGGCACTCTGACACCTTACGAAACGTGGGAGAAGGCTCAACAGCTGAAGGAGGAGAAGCTGCTCCAGGAACTTGTCTAGATGGGCCAGCTTATGAATGAGAGATAGCATTGCCTCTCTCCTGTTTGCTTGGAACCAGCATTTTTTTTCTGAGGTGACACCTTGGGCATAACGATCATGAACAAATTTCAATCTGCATGGTTAACGGTGGGCTAGAGGGATGCATGAATAGGTTGCATGCTTTTGAGTCTGTTTCGTAGCATCATTGTGTCTGTGTCTGTATAGACCATAAGATGAATGAATGAGTATTGTTTAGTAATGAATTCAAGATTGACGACAGAAATTCGAGATGGTTGATTGGAATTGGCAATTGTTCATGAAGATATTTGCACTTGCTGGGGATCACCTATTTAGGTAGATTATGGAGTTTGTTGATGTCTTTCTGCTTACCTTCTTCTGACATGAGACACCTGAAGCTCGATCAATCTGTGAAACGATATACAGATATTTATACCTACCTCCTAGTGAGAGGTAGAGACATAATATTCAAGACTCAAGCGGAGTGTGGGGTACGCTGTGGGGAGCTGAGCCGGAAGAGAGGATATCACGTAACGGGCTAATGGTGAATATGACAATACCCACAAAACCAAGGCGTGGCATACAGAAACTATCCGTAATCACGTGGGACTGTATACAAAGGAATAGATGGTCCTTAGTCCAGTCAAGGCGTATTGTATCAAGTGCCTGGCACGCTGCAGATATCCAGCGCTTCTGGGAGCCGAGGCCCGGGGGATAGAGTTCAAGATACCGATCGGGTGCAGACGGGGCAGTTCCCTTTATTCCTTGTAAGGCCCATGGCGAGCATTGACGAAGATTAAATGTTTTCTTTCAACCAGTTATAACCACGGAGATAAAGAATAACAGATACCTCTTATTGGGTGGCGGTTCGCTGATTCAGACATTTGCATCTTCACATGCCAGGGTCAGGTTTACAGGTGATAATCTCGTGTAACCTTCACTACTGCCCTTCAGAAAATACATTTACGGTCTCTGCTTTACTATACCTGACATTGCCAATTGAATAAATACAGCATACTGTCTAATGCTTCGTTATAACTGCATTGGTCATTAATTGACTTATAGCTTGTGTAGATGTTCTCGTAACCCAAATAAAACGACCGTGGTCTTAAAAGGTAATGGACAAGACATTTCGGTATAACGTCATTATCAAATGCCAGAAAGAAAACGCGAGACCCCAAATCCTGGGGGCCGGCTCTGGCAATATATTGCGCTACCACCCTACCTAACGTCCCCCCATCTGCGGGGAACCAGGGGGGCCAGGGTTTCGCTGGATCGACCTGGATCAGCTCTTTGTCTGGACCTGCTAACTCGGTAACTCGGCCAATTACGGCAAACCAAGACATCCATCCACACAGCCCTTCTAGACCGTGGTCCCCTTGAACCGAGAAGCCGCAGCTAGACGTCAGAAGCTATTCTATAACTTGCTACGTACCTTCTAGTACCATGTATGTACGACTATGGCCCATGTGCTTTGCTCTGCTTCCGAGGCGCGCAACCCCGGAAGGTTCTTGCGGCGGCCAATGACTAGCTGCGACGGTGCCGTGACTTGCACGGGGAAGAAACATCAAGTCACGCTATCTAGGGGCAACCTACATATGATGGAATCCATCATAGCCGCTTGACCGATCCCTGCCGAGCCTATGTGCCCGTGGGAGTCATGGTTCAGAGCCGACTGGGAATCCTTTAGTAGAGCGGATGGTTCCTTTAGGTCAGGTTATGTAGGTTGGCATTATCATCTTGCAGTTCGTCTCTCTGCATCCGTAGTTCAGAGGATCTTATAGAGCTTTATCCCGACAACTGTCTATCTGCTGTTGGTTTATTCCGGGCTCATTCTATTCGTATTGATTCTTCCGTGCTTGAATCTACGTAGGCCTTATAGTCACCGAGGAAGTAGATACGTACTTCTCGAGAACAAAGACTCGAGAGCTGAAAGAAGTCTGGCTCCCGAAGCTCCTCATCCAATTCTGGGTAACCTCTCGTCACATAACAACCGGCTACCTCTATACGCTATAGTGGTTGACCTACATTACTCACCATGGCGTCCAACAACATGATCAACTCGGCCGTCGATCCGAATACCGAAGACGAGGTGTTCTTGCAGGAGATTGAGGCTGTCAAGAAGTGGTGGAGCGACCCGAGATGGAGATACACTCGACGACCCTTCACTGCTGAGCAGATTGTTTCCAAACGAGGCAACCTCAAGATCGAATACCCGAGTAATGCCCAGTCTAAGAAGTTATGGAAGATTCTTGAGGGCCGCTTCCAGAACCGCGATGCTAGCTACACATACGGCTGCTTAGAACCTACCATGGTCACGCAGATGGCCAAGTATCTAGATACCGTCTACGTCTCTGGTTGGCAGTCATCGTCGACTGCCTCCTCGTCCGACGAGCCCGGACCGGATCTAGCAGATTACCCATACGTACGTCCTGACTCCCTCCAATATACCATCCTAGCAATGCATCATTGATACTAATGAGTGAAAAGACCACCGTCCCAAACAAGGTTAAGCACCTGTTCATGGCACAGCTCTTCCACGACCGCAAGCAACGGCAAGAGCGCCTCAGCGCGCCAAAAGCCGAGCGCGCTAAGCTGGCCAACATCGACTACTTGCGGCCCATCATCGCGGACGCGGACACGGGTCATGGCGGGCTGACGGCGGTGATGAAGCTGACGAAGCTGTTCGTTGAGCAGGGGGCCGCGGGCATCCACATCGAGGACCAGGCACCGGGCACCAAGAAGTGCGGGCACATGGCCGGCAAGGTGCTGGTGCCCATCAGCGAGCACATCAACCGGCTGGTGGCCATCCGCGCGCAGGCCGACATCATGGGTTCGGACCTGCTGGCCATCGCGCGCACCGACGCCGAGGCCGCGACGCTCATCACCACGACCATCGACCCGCGCGACCACGCGTTTATCCTGGGTAGCACCAACCCGCAGCTGCAGCCCCTCAACGACCTGATGGTGGCCGCGGAGCGCGCCGGCAAGACAGGCGACCAGCTGCAGGCCATCGAGGACGCGTGGCTCAAGCAGGCGAACCTGCGGCGCTTCGACGAGGCCGTGATCGACGCTATCAACGCCGCGCCCTCGCTTCCCGATAAGAAGGGCCTGGCCGCGAAGTACCGGGAGCAGGTCAAGGGCAAGAGCATCTCCGAGGCCCGCGCCGTGGCCCGCGGCATCACGGGCGTCGATATCTACTTCGACTGGGACGCGCCGCGCACGCGCGAGGGCTACTACAGGCTCAAGGGCGGCTGCGACTGCGCTATCAACAGGGCGATCGCGTACGCACCCTACTGCGATGCTATTTGGATGGAGAGCAAGCTGCCGGATTACAAACAGGCTGAGGAGTTTGCCCGGGGCGTGCATGCCGTGTGGCCTGAGCAGAAGTACGTTCGATATCTATTTCCTCTTCTCGTTCTTCTCTTTTATCATTCTCTACCAAGTGATGCACAATCCGTAACTAACAACCCATCAGGCTGGCGTACAACCTCTCGCCGTCCTTCAACTGGAAGGCGGCGATGCCGCGCAACGAGCAGGAGACGTACATCCGGCGGCTGGCCGGGCTGGGGTACTGCTGGCAGTTCATCACGCTGGCGGGCCTGCACACGACGGCGCTCATCAGCGACCGGTTCGCGCGCGCGTACGCGGCCGACGGCATGCGCGCGTACGGCGAGCTCGTCCAGGAGCCCGAGATGGAGGGCCGCGTCGACGTCGTCAAGCACCAGAAGTGGAGCGGCGCCACTTACGTGGATGAGCTGCAGAAGATGGTCACGGGAGGCGTGAGCAGTACCGCTGCGATGGGGAAGGGCGTTACCGAGGATCAGTTCCATTAGTTTGGTCGGGTTGTTATTAGTTAGGAGGCAGAACTGTTTAAGCTACCTACCTGCCTGAAGTAGTTCGAGGGTCCATCGTTGGCTGGGCTAGGTGGTCTGATGCCCGATACGGGTAGAGGTGGTGTTTACATACGTGCTCATTTATATGGTGTTGGAAATGAATTGGATACGACTGTAAGAAAGATATGAATCAAGAATTTAACCTGCAATTTCTTTATTGTCCGTCGTGGTATGGCAAAGTCCAACTAGGTATATGGGCTCACTCCAAGTATACCGTTACCTTGCCACCCAAGTAGGTACCCGAGACAATGTATAAAACACTTAGGAGTGAGTCTAAATGAGAGGGAATTTTGGCTGGACGCGAAAAAAAAAGGTTTATTCATGAAGGGATGAGAGTAGGAATAAGAGCTGTTCCATTAAAGAGACGGAGGACTAAAATGCCCCGATTTACAATATTGGTATCCTTGACTCAGGTTGAAACTGAAATAACAATTGACGATATAAAGTAGGGAATGATAACCAGACTTAATATGGAGAAGACATCTTTCTCTCTCCTAACCTTCGCCGAAGCCACGGCTGAGCCCACGATTTCCACTTAGCTAGGCGCTTTATGGGAGAGGCCTTATCGACGGCGTCTTCCTCGAGGGTGACGGCGGAGAGTTTCTCTGCCTGCTCTCTCCGCTGGTGGTTGAGCCACCGGAGCTTGAGTACTTCCTCCCCAAGCCGCGGGAATAGCTTGCTGACGTTCTCGCCCGTCTTGGCGGATGTCTCGAGGAATACGCAAGCGGGTTTGAAGCTCCCGGCTAGTTTATTGCCTTCAATCCAGGACACTTCTCGTTCTTCATCATCACAATCCGAATTATTGCCCACGAGTATGAATCCGTATGCCCGCGTCTCCTCTACCATGTCGTTGATGAGGTGGTAGACGGTTTGGACTAAATCAAAGGATGCTCTAGACCTAACATCATACATCAAGATCGTGGCCTCGGTGATCTGTACGGCTTGCTGGAACCGGTCCTCGTTTGAAAGGTGCTCAGGGGGGAGCTCCAAGGCGTCGAGGATGTAGACTTGATCATCGACCCGCATCTTGTGCCGGTAACCTCGTCCCTCCTCATCTGAATCTGTGTCGGGAGGCCGACTCTCCTCTGCAAAAGTGCCATGACAGAACTGTACCTCGTTAGGATAGCACACGATGTTTTACTTTTAGGGAATTATTTACCCTCTCTAGGATTGATGTCTTCCCACACCCTTTAGAGCCGAGAACCAAGAACATGAATTGGCCCGCCGGTATCTCCAGAGGCCGTGATTTCTCCCGAATGTCGTCCTCGTCCTCTTCGTCTCTCGGCTCCCACGAGAGCAAGGCTTTGTAATATCGAATCTCCTCCTCGGTAAATATCATGGAATCCATCGTGATGTCTCACACCAAGACAAACAAGTAAGAGAGAAACAATAAACAAAACAATCTGAGGTTACCGAGGACGGCGCCATGGCCGTCGAGTCGGGTGAGAAGCAAGGAACCAGCCATACTTTATGACGAGGAGGGCGTTCACGACGTACAATATCACGGAAGAGCATTGCACGACTGCGAAAATGAACATTTCCTGTGACGCCGTCTAATAGGCCCGCCAGCCTCTCTCGAATGTCACAAAATCTCTCCTCTTGTGCGACAAGCGAGTCGCAAGCATCGGGTCGAACGCGCCCATAGGAAGACGTCGGTAAGAACACACGGGTGTTATCGTTGCATATTTGGGAATATTTTGTGATGAGGCTTGCTACGAACATCACGTTCTTTTTCACTGGGCGATGGCAGGCCAATCTGGTCAACGCTGCCTTCCGAGATGCATTACATCGTGCATTATCTACCCATCTACCTACGTACACCACGATCCAAGATATGCTGTACCGTTGCCAACAAAGCCTCAAAGGGTGTGTAGCTGCCGAGAAAGATAGATTGGATTGGTAGATGCGCTACAACGTCCGCACGTGCTATCCCCAATTTGCAGTTCGGCTGTGACTCTACACCAGACCAGAAAATAGATGATGATGAAGTAACAGGGGGCAGTCACAGGCGTTAGACGATCCCGTCTGACCGCCAAGACGCCCAATCTTTCGGCGCACTCAGGCCCCCCCTGGTCACATTCAATCCCGCTAACGAATCTCTGTGGTCAGCTCGGATCGCTAGCTCCCTGCAGATAGGGTCGCTAATGCGACTGCGAGGGTTGCATGAAGCTGGTTGGACTGGGGATCCCCAGTTGCGGCTTGGTTCTCAGCGCGAGCTGGCGCCATTCCTGGCGCCATCCTGCTTTTGCCTCCATTTGGCTTTCGCAGCGGCTGAAAAACCTCTGGATAGGAATGGATGCTGCGAAGATGCCTAGCGTGACCCGTGTGGTCCGTCTCCGTCTTCCGTGTGCTAGGACTTTATTGCCCAGAGCTGCTGCTCGCTACGCGTCTTTTAGGCATCTACTAACAAGATTCTTGTCCGGTAGAACGTCCGAATACATGGGGCAGCGAGAGTTTGCAGCGAGAATCGACGAAACCTAATCTTACCAGCCTTTCTATTCGTCGAGTTTGCATATCGATTTCTTTACTTCAAATTCGACCTTGCTGTATCGTATTGTACTACCACGCCTAGGCTCGAAGGGGAAAAGCAAACGGATCTTTTCAACACCGTAAAACAGAAGAAAAACGACCCGAAATCCTCAGAAATTGGGCTTGTCCGACCTGCTGCCTTAGGTACGCTGTATCCATTTCGGGGTATGAGCAACTGTGCCAGCCAGGTGGTCTTCAAGTTCATTGCAGGATGTACCCTCTCACGACCTGTGGTTCCTAGGCGCAATTACAGGTCGTCGAGATAGGAAGCAAAATACGGGACTGATAAATCGTCTCCAGTTTCATTAATCGAACGCAGTGTAAGGTACCGGTCACAGTGCCAAGCGCGATGCGACTGCAGCTATGGCCTACAACAGTCGTTTTCAGATTGCTCCCCAGGATGTCCGGCAGTCACTGAACCACAAAGTCTCCGATCTGTCGGACAGCCCGTACAACGACGAGGCGTCCCCCACTAGAATCAGGGGTCGGGAATCTCTTGTGTCACTCCAGTCGTCGTACGAATCTCCCCGGTTGGACGGTACGTCGGACGAGAACGCTTACGGGCCGAGATCGTCGTCGTGGTCTTCGCCTTTTGGGGCGCCGACTACGGGTGGGCGATACCAACCTGTGTCGCCGCCCAGTCGTTCGACCTCGACTTTCGGGCGTTTCAAGAGCTTCCGTGCTAGGGTCCAGGACACCATCCGCGAAGATGAGAGTATTGATATGGCATTGCTCGGTGCAGCTGCACCACCGGGACAGTCTACCCCCTACGAGCCGATATCCACTGGTGAGCCCAGCGAGCCGGCAGTCGACCTAACCTCCTTCTCGGGTCCGGGAGGATGCCAGGACGCCGGGTCTGCCAAGGCGGCCCAGGAGCAGGAAGCGAGCGGCAAGCTGACGGGAGGCATAGGTGAAGGGATGAGTCCCAAAATGACCATGAAGGAAGACCAGTTGATCGCAAACTCGCCGACGCTCACGAGAAGTTTCACGCGGTCCTTCTCTATGAAAGCGCCCAGAGCGGGGCTGAAGGAACTTGGGCAGAGTGAAGCGAATAAGAGGGGCGAAGTGATAGAAGTCATCATGGAGGAGCCCGCAGACGTCGACCTGAGTTCGATAGTCGGGCCAAGCGCCGTTGGGTTGGACCCGAGTCGGATGAGACATTCGCAGCTCCCGACGCAGGCGAACAAGACAGAGGTCTTCTACCCGCAGCCTAATTGGAAGCCGTTCTCTATGAGGTGGCCTTATAGTGAGTAGTTATCTTCGCTTGCGTCTTATGCCTTTGCATTGGGAAGACCCCTAGTGTAGCTTTCAGTGTCATATGCTTGGAGTGGCTGTGTGACACAATTAGTTCTGGGTAGGTAATAACTAACTTATGTTCTATCTTTATAGTAACGGGTTTAATACTTTTGTCGATCGGGCTCGCCATCTGCCAGGAGGTTCTGTACCAAAAGTCGCTTAAGGAGCCTCTCATAAAGTTCAAAAGCGCCGCCGACGTAGGCTCGGGCTACTACTTCGTCTTAAAATTCGTCCCCACAATCATCACCGTCACCTACGGCGTCCTGTGGCAGAACACGGATTTCGAGGTGAGGCGGTTAGAAGCCTTCTACCAGCTCTCGAAGGAGGGAGGCGCGCTGGCGGCGGAATCGATCAACGTGGATTATATAACCCTCTTCAACTTCACGAGGCCGTTTCGAGCCCTGCAGCGGAAACATTACGCGGTGGCCACGTCATCCATCGCTACCTTGCTAGCCGTGTCTTTAGTTCCCATGCTGGGCGCCGACGCTCTGGTGCTGGGTCCGGACCAGAACACCAGGCTCCTCGACCCCAACGTCGAAAAGACAGTGACCATGCACCCGGTACTATCCCGAGTGCTGACTGTGATCCTTTTCGTCATTTCGTTGCTGGGTTGTGTCCTGTTCTATCAGTTGAATACTAGACGCTCGGGTCTGCATTCCGATGTGAAGGGCATTGCCGGGTTAGCTTCTATGGCGGTTGCCAGTCATATCATGATAGACTTCAAGGACATGGACGTGGCGAAGCCGAAGGATATCCATTATAAGCTGAAAAGCCACCGTTACGCCCTGCGGAACTCGTGTCTCGTTCCCGAGGACGCGACTCCCATGTCCACTTCGGAGAGTTATAAGTACGAAGACGCGCATCTCCCGGACAACCCTCACCCTCTAATGTTGCGCGCCGAGGGGTGTATACCCTTTATTATCGGGATGTTGCTATTCATGGGCTTCATACCAGTCTTTTTATTTACGCCGGCGAGCGTGGTAATGAACAAGGCGCCCTGGGTCATCACTGCACTTGCAGTTTGCATCAAGCTGACCTGGGGCAGTCTCGAAACCGCAGTCCGCATGATGGAGCCGTACTACATCCTATCGAAACGGCACGCGCCGGCGAAGACGCTCGCGCTCGACTACACGGCCCTGCCATTCGCCGTGGTAGCCGCGCACGCGCTCTTCAACCGGCACTGGACGGTGTTCCTCGTGGGCTGGGGCACCATCATGGTGGAGGCGCTCACCATCTTCGCGACGAGCCTGGCGATGGTCGAGGGCCGCGAGTTTACCGACATTCTCAGCGCGCAGGCCGAAGACGATAGCGGGGGTTTTGAGGACGGCGACGATGGGATCTTGCAAAAGGGGCTCGGCGGCGGCTCAGAGACGGTTCTCTCGTTCACCGTGACGCTCGCGCTGACGATGCTCATCCTGGTGTACCTGTGCGTGGTGGCCACCGTCGTCTTCCTTCGAAGACGACACCCATTCCTACCGCGGCAACCGAACACGATCGCCAGCGTGCTCGCGTTCGTGCACCAGAGCAGGATGCTGTACGACTTCGTCGGCACGGCCAAGTTCACCAACGCTCAGATGCGCGGGCGGCTCGAGGCCATAGGTAAGACGTACGGGCTCGGCTGGTTCAACGGGCGGGACGGCCAGACCCACTGCGGCGTCGACGAGGAGGAGCTCACGGGGAATTACAAGCACGGCATTGATTATTCGCAGGGCAATAAGCCTTGGCTTACGGAATGGCAACTTTTTTGAGGGTTGGAAACGGCGTCTTACGAAAGGACATGGTTTAAATGTGCATACTGGATAATTAGGATATATTGGGACTGGTTTTGCATAGCGCTGGAATGGCCTGCTCGAGACGCTGGTCACTGCGGGTTATGGGAATAAGATGGATAGGTGCCTGGGTAATTGATAGACTTATCTGGTTACCGCTTCAATGAATGGGACGAGAATCACATAATCCAAATCGTACGAATAAGGAGATCACAGTCACCAACCGACTCACACTTTGAAAACTCACGTTAACAGCACACATACACACGTAATGCACACGGAGGAGAGGTCCAAAAAGCATCTCACTCAGCTTACCTTGCGGTATATAGTCCGCAATGAGTAGAGCAAAATCGCGCGGGACGGCCGGGACCATCTTTTTAAATCATTTGAATACCGGTATCGATAGCAATGATGAAGATGATGGGATGGCCGAATACATGCGGCTGAGCTTATCTTTTAATTGCAGCACCGGTGATATGTCCGATGACGAACTCCCGTCGACTGCCGCTTGGGTAGGATCACCACCCCGGCTGATCGGATCTGTCGGGTGGTCAGGGCTTAGAGAGATATTGGCTGGGCCAGACCTCAGCCTACTGCAGGAGATCTCGGATGCCAAGGTGCTTACGTTTTTGTGGAATTGAAAGGTGAATAAGATATTTACTGGTAACGCATTACTCACTCCGGCCGGTATGATAATAATGACTTGTGACAAGAATCCCGAAGAGGTATTCCGATACGCAGAGTGATTGCTGTGAGACGGCGACGGGGTGGAGGAAGGACAGTTTAAATGACGACAATTTGCAGAGAGCGCAGATCAGGATTAGAATCGGTGGTCCGTGTTGTGATCGGCAATTGCACATCTTTTTCCTCGTCGTTCATCAGTTGAAGTAGACGTAGCAAATTCTTAGTTCCACGATAGTCGGGTAGCGGTGCCGGCGCATTCCTCGTCTGCAACTAGCAGTTGGTGATACGGGAGACACGGGAGGGCGGTGCAAAGGTGTACATAAATACGAAAAAGGGCAATACGAGCGAAATGAGATGAGGTGAAAATGCACAGCGCTGACTGGTACTAGGCTTTTAACTGTGCTGTACCATTGGCATTGAATAATGGGATAGCCTGATAATTATCAGCGCAACGCGAAAACGAATATCGAATGAAAAGCTGATCTAGCGTGCTTAGCATAAGCCTTTCATAATTTAATTACCTCGCTAGTCGACTGCAGCAGAAAAGAGCAGCAATTGACTTTTTGACTGATGACCTGCCAAGCGAGAAAACGGTTCCAGTGTCCTGAGGGTCTCGGTGATTCACTGGCGACCGGCGCTGGAGTGGGTGGTGGCAGTGCAAGTTACAAATGAAAAAGGGATGCGAGTCTAAATGAAGATCGGTTGGTAGGGGTTGGGCGTTGCCGGGCTGTACCAAAACAAGCCGTGTCTCAGAGCTAGAAATGCATTTATTGATGTCATTGACGTGTTTCGAGAGGGCAACGAGGGCAACAGGTTGATCTACAAGACTCCATTAGATTGATGTTTTGGTGCCTTGCTTTATGTACCTATTTGCAATATTTGCGACTATTTATGTGCTCTATGATGCAATTGTCCCTCTCGTGGGTTGGTTTTCTGCGTCGTGGTGGGTTGTCTGTTTTTTTCGCATCTCGAATCATGAGAGCGGCTAGAAAATCCGCGGAGACAGGGGGATAGTGGAGAGAATGACAGTCTGGACGAGGTCAAGTTCCAGGTTATGCAATGCCTTTGTGAAAGCTCAGTGGAAACTTTGAATGGTCTTGCAGCCAAGCGCCTTGGTTGAGTTAGTGCCTTTTTAGACCTGAGACTTAGGGTGCATAGCATGTACCCGGCATAGGATGCATTTAGAATAGAAAGGTATCGCACTAACAAGAGTCATTGTGCGATAGATAATAAATCAGATAAGGGAGGAATAGAAATAGAATCGAAATAATGTAAGGGGGTACAAAGAAGGGCGGGTCTCCCAAAAGCGCCCGGACGCGTAATAGGTTCGTACGTTCCTCACTTGCCCAGCGCATGCCCAGCACCCAGTGCCCAGTGCCCAGCGCATCACCATATTCGTTCAAGTACAGGTGTACCTTAGGGAAGTTCGCGCGTACGCTACCCCTACCACACTAAACCATTACCCAAACTAGGGCCCCTGGCCAACCACCCCGGCTCACTTCACCTCTCCTTTCGTTGCAGCCAACTTTTGGAACTCCTGCAGAAACCCCTTCAACCACCTCTTCCGTGTTTCCCATTCCAACAAACAACAAGTCACTCACTTTACCTCTTCCTTTTCTTAATCTCTCCACTAATCTTTCCTATTTGATCTCTCACATCATCAAAACCCTTTCCGTGAACGGGTTCCCGTTTTCCTTTTCCCGGCTTCGAATGTGAAATCCCTTTTTAGTTCGGCAGCCCCTTTTCCATAACCGCACTCGTTTTCCGGAAGAGAAGGAGAGGGAGAAGTTTGTTCGGACAGGCGACCGATCAATACAATACTCTCGCTATCACGATCTCCCAACCCTACCGTATCGGTATTCCGAGCCCTTCGCTTAACCCTCACGACAATAACGGCGGCTCTTTGTTCGATTTGGTCTGGATCCGCCGTCGAATGTAATTGACTCTTGACCGAACAAACCCATCGACAAAGGAGTTAGACAAACGATACCGCGACGTTGCTCCTTTCGAACACAGGGATATACGATTCCTTCTAATATACGAAGAGAACGACGAGGCTACACCGCCAACGTAGCAACCATGTGGTTCTCAACATTAAAATCTGTCCTACTTGTATCATGGCTCTCGGTCGTCCTCCCGGCCGCAGCCGCAGAGCCTATGCTTGTGTCCAACTCGCTAAACACTTGTCAAGAAGATTCTATGTTTACTGCTAGTTTGTTCAAGGTCGTCTATACTCCGAACAACAACACAGCTTTTCTCAACATCGTCGCTACTTCCTCGGTCGAAGGCAGCGTGAAATTCGATATCGCCATCTCAGCGTATGGCTACACGATTATTCAGACGACCATCGACCCCTGCGAGGTTGGGCTAGCTGGTCTTTGCCCTATGACCGCAGGCAAGATTCCGTTGAAGTTCAATTTGCCTGTTACCGACGCAGCTGCCTCGCAGATTCCCGGCATCGCTTACACGTTTCCCGATCTGGATGCTACCGTCCGCGTCTTCTTGAATATGACCGACACCGGGAAGAGCGTTGCTTGCGTTGAGGCTGATATTTCGAACGGAAAGACGGTTGATCTGATTGCTGTAAAATGGGTACTTGCTATCATTGCTGGTCTCATCCTCTGCTCTTCGGCTATTATCAACGGCTTGGGTCATTCCAACGCCGCTGCCCACATCGCTTCTGGTGCTCTTTCGCTGTTTGGCTTCTTCCAGTCCCAGGCCATGCTCGGTTTGACTTCTATTCATCTACCTCCGGTTGTCCAGTCGTGGACTCAGGATTTCCAGTGGTCGATGGGAATCATTAACGTTGATTTTATGCAAGACATTTTCACCTGGTATCAGCGGGCTACCGGTGGTACGCCTACTACCATTTTCGACTCCCTGACAACGGTCTCCGTGCAAGTCGAGAAGCGTGCTCTCGCTGGTGCCCCGAAAGCTGCCGTGGACCTATACCGACGAACGGCTCAAATCCTTCCGCGAGGTGCTACAGCACTATTGAAGCGCGCCAATGTGATGACAGGTTCGGGAAGCTATATCGTGTATGGTATTCAGCGTGTGGCTTTCAAGGCCGGCATTGAAAGCACAAACCTATTCATGACCGGCCTGACATTCTTCTGCTTGCTCGTGGTTTTCACCATTGGTGCCGTTGCTGCATTCAAGGGTCTCTGCGAACTGGCAGTTAAACAGAAGTGGATGAAGGGCGACACCTTCCTCGAGTTCCGCAATGGATGGCTTACGGTCCTTAAGGGAATTCTCTTCCGACTTACCCTTATTGGATACCCCCAAATGGCGATCCTGTGTCTTTGGGAGTTTACGCAAGTCGACTCGCCAGCTGAGGTTGTGCTTGCCGTCTTTTTCATCGTTGGAATGACGGGCACTCTATGCTGGGCTGCTTCTAAGGTTATTCGAATTGCCCGTCGCTCTGTCGCCATGCACCGAAACCCTGCCTATATCCTCTTCTCGGATCCCCAGGCGTTGAACAAATGGGGTTTCCTCTACATTCAGTTCCGAGCCTCCGCGTACTACTTCATCATTCCCGTTCTCACATATACTCTCATCAAGTCTATGTTCATCGCATTTTCTCAGGGCAACAGCACTGCCCAGGCCATTGGGTTCCTCCTGATCGAGGCCGGTGCTTTGATCGGTGCCAGCGTCCTTCGTCCGTGGATGGACAAGAGCACGAACTCATTCAACATTGCTATCTGCGCCGTCAACTTCGTTAATGCCATTTTCCTTTTGATTTTCTCGGATGTGTTTAACCAACCCGCATTAGTCAACGGTGTTATTGGTCTCATTCTGTTTTTCCTTAATGCTATATTCGCCACCGTTCTACTAATAATGGTCATTGTTTCCACTACCATGGTTTTCTACCGCAAGAATCCCGATACTCGTTACCAGTTTATGGCTGACGACCGAGCGTCGTTCATGAAGTCGCAGTCTCAGCTCACTGGTACCACGGAATTGGATGCCCTTGCCGCAACTGCTCGTGGCGACAAGGCAGGGTACAAACATGGTTTGGACCTTGATGATGACAACGAGTCGATATCTTCTGCTTCGCTACGACGCCGTACAGACACTTCGACCTTGTCGATGCCTGCGGCAGCTCCGGTCGGCGCATACGGTCGTAACAACAGCCTTAACAACCCCCCTCGTTCTCCTGTAGACCCATCCACACCACTTTTCCCTGCGACGAGCAACCCGCAAAGAGCGCCGAGCCCGTATAACGGCTCTGTTGCCTCTCACCCCAGCGGTAGCCCCCCTAGTTACAGGGCACAAAACAATGCTAGGTGAGCAAAAATCTTCTACTTACCATGAACAACTTTGCTAATCCAAATAGCAGCCCGTGGCAACGAGGTGCCGGTTACGATTAAGTATAATAATGACATTAGGGGGAGGTTTCTTCTAGCTGGACTTAGTCCAAGCTCCGTTCACATCAGGATACCATTACGACTAAGGAGGTCGGAGTTTCTTAAATGCGCATCTACAGAAAGGCTCAATTTCGGGAATCTCTAGACTTGGAATGGAAGCAGCTGCTGGGTACTCACGAATGTGCTGCCACTCAACGGACCACTCTTTTCCATACTCGCAACCTTTGTAACAAGAAATCGATCTCGCCGCATGAGTGTACAAGGCATTCAATAGCATCGGAAGGCGTCGCTAGGGGACTTTGGTGGCTTTAGCGATATTCTATGGACCACCTGTACCAAACGTGGACTACAGTGTAAATACAACCCGACGACTTGTAGGAGGGAGGGAAACAAGAAGATTTGTTTTGTTTTCAAAAAGACCTGGGAACAGCTGGGCTGGGGAGTTTTATGGCAATGACTTTAGGTTACTACACCATTATAGACCGCTGCAAACTCGGCGGTATGCATCAATAGCTAATTGATTCCGTAAAAAATAAGATGTAACGATTCGTGTGAGCATCGTAGAGACTATCCCAATAATCCGTCTCAAGACATAATCATGTGTGGCACAGTGCTATATATGTGAGACGCAAAGACGGAACTCCTAACACAGGTTGGAATCCATCACAGCACGATGACTTCGTGGTGTAGTTGGTTATCACGTCAGTCTAACACACTGAAGGTCTCCAGTTCGAACCTGGACGAAGTCACCAGCTCCTTGCTCCCTACCTGCTAGTAGGGATCTTTTTTTTTGTCCGTTAAGGACAAAACGCAAATCAGCGTTTTCATGCAATCAGACATTACGGAAATTTTAGTGGTATTACAGTATTACAAATTGCCAGATATACACGAATGTTACAAAATGACTTCTTCACGAGGGCGGAGGTTCGGGAGGCCGAGAGGGCCGGACAACTGAGAAACCCCGTTCTTCTGTCGCGCTTGCCCGCTGCCTGGAGACCACCCGCGCCCAGAGGCGGAAAGGCGACAGAGTCCGCGTCGAGTGGCGCGGCCCTACAGGCTCTGAGGCTTGTTCCGCCGAAAGCGGCGGCGGCACCCCGTAGAAGAGATCGGACTCGCGAAACGAATAGTCCGCCCAGCGCGGATGCAGGGGTGGATGCAGGTCGGCGGCGCTGCTAGGTGCTTCTGGTGTCGACGAATTGGAGCGCTGAGAGTCAGAGGAGCTCGCTTTATACGATGAGCTACCGTGTTCCGTGGAATCGCTGTTGGTTGATGGGTTCGACTCAGCACGGGAAGTGGTCGTGCTTGGCCGGCCATTATCCGTGGAGGGAGAGGGTGATATGCGGGAATGTCGCGGCGGGCGATAATAGTCGCGACTCGAGACCGACGGAGAGCCGAAGTGAGAGGTGAGAGCATTATCCGGCTGCCCATGCGCCGACCACAGATGTCTGGAACTGCCATGATCGGTAATGTAATCAGGCAACAGACTGGGTGCAGAGGGGCGGATTGGCAAATCAGTTCTCGAGGCTGAACGCCGACGGAGTTGGCGAAGGCCGTAGACCTGGTTTGCTCGTTAACTCCCATGTGAACTTGACCAATTACGGCGATCAGGAAAACTTACATCGGGGCTGGGCTTGTTCCGCCAGAGAATACATATCTTACCAAGTTGCAGCGCGGCCGGAGCCAAAAATCCCAAAATAAGCATGCACAGGTGAACCAGCAGGACCAGATAGCCGACTGCGCTCCTGGCACTGTCCGAAGCGACCCCGGGCACAAACGCTACCATGCATACCAGACTTCCAAGCCGAGCGACTGCCGATACGGTTCCGACCGAGAGCAAGCCGTATGCCTGAAACTGCACGATACATGCTAGCAAGACCAGTTCGCACGCTCCTAGCACCGCTAGCTGCGCCCGGCCCGAGATCTGGAGCCCGCCGATGGCAACACCCCGGACGAATACCAGGGTGAAGAGAGCCAGCACGAAGGACTTGTGCCGGCCGCCCGACGACGCTGACGGCACCGAGCGGTATCGTTTGCGGCCCTCGAAGATCAGGGCACCGAGACTTCGCGTCGGGACTCGAGATAATAACCAGGCAAAAGCGAGGATGATGGCAACTATGAAAATCGCGGCGAGCGAGATATGGTAGGCAGGCAGGTGCGCGGCGTTATCGATCTGGTAGAAGGACAGCGCGACGAGGGGCAGCATGAAGTACGACAGGACGACGCGCAGGGTGCGCGCGAACGCGCTCCGCAGCCCCGTACCGCCGTCCTCACCCGAGTCACCGACAGGTCGGGCCCGAGTCCAGTAGTGTATCTGCAGGCCAAAGGCGGAAACCCCGGCAACGGCCACGGCGAGGATCACCATGTTCAGCCACGTGTCCATGGTCATCGGCGCCCCGACCACCTGCGTCATCAGCTCTAGCCCGAACGTCCCGCCGTACGTGCCGTTCACCTCGTAGATGCCGTCGCGCGCCGCCGCGTACGTCTGCCCGTGCGTGACCAGCCCGTCTGCGAAGAGCGAGGTCCAGCCTAGCCGGCTGACGGCCGGCTGGTAGAAGCCCGGGTAGAAGAGGCTCAGGCTGCCCGTCAGGAACACGAACTGCAGGTACTGCAGGCAGTCGGCGACGCCTGGGAGCATGGCCCGCGGCGGCGGAGAGGCTTCCGCGTCGTCTGGTTCTGCTTCTGCATCCGCTTCTGCGTCCGCCGGTATAGGAGCGCCATTGATGGACCGGACGGCGCCGACGACCAGCACGAAAAGGAGGATGCCTGACGGCGCATACCGCAAAGTTGCCGAGATAGCGGGGCCGAGTTCAGGGGTGACGTTTGCCTGCAGACAGCCTTGCTCCTCGGCATCGGGGCCGAGTAAACGGATGGTGGCATGGAAAGTAGAGAAAGCATGGAAGACACGCGTCTCGGCCCCTGCTCTCAGGTCTAGTAGAATGGACTGGTTGCCACGACTCCGGCATGTTGCCGCGACCTCGGAATAGTAAGAGCTCGATCGGCCCAGCGAATTGAGATCGAGCCTCGCGCTCGCTATCTCTGCCGCCCATCGAGCGCATTCGCCGTCTTGTGTCCTCCGCCCCACCCGCACCGAGAACCGGTCGTGAGTGTCGTTAACGTGTGCTAGGCTAGCCGATAAAGACTCTGGGACGAAGCGGGCCGCGTCGGGTATGTAACCGTCGCAGTGCTGCCACTGTACGTACGCCGCTGATGTGCATGCAGCCAGAAGTAGTTGGGTCAAGCTGTAGTGTAGCATCGTGCTGAGTGAGCACCACGTTGAGCAGACATTTCTAGTTGCAGAAGTAGGTATCCTAAAGTTCTTTTCTTCTGCTTCACATTGGATAGTTCATCGCTCTCGTATTAGAGATTGGACTTGGGCGTCGATCTGCCGGCGCTTGTCCGTAGTGAAACTCGGGTTGGCCGACGGGCCCGGTCTATATCCATTAGTTCGGTTTGAGATTTTTTTTGGTTTTGCGATCGACCCCTTTACCGAAAAACCTCGGGATCCGCCTGCGATCGACTCCACCAGAACCCCATCCAGGGACCCAGCAGTCCAAGAAATATAATAGCTGCCAAGATACATACATTCCCATTGGCCTCATGGCGCAACGGTAGCGCGTTCGACTCCAGATCGAAAGGTTATCCGTTCAAATCGGGTTGGGGTCATGACTATTTATTTTTTTCTTTCGTCGGTTGACTGCTACAGTGGTCTGTACGTACGCAAAGTGAGAATCGGACACCCACATTATTCGACCCAACTAGAAAAAGAATTTATATGCTGTTGGAACATCAGTGTTGTTGCCTGGTATTCATGCGTGGGAGACTTTTGCTCGCCGCTTGCTAACGAGGCCCCTCACTGAAGACTTCTTGTCAGTGATCAAAGTCGGGGTGCTTACTACTGATGTAAGTATTTTCTAGCCTCGGCGCTGTAAGATACGATATAAGTGCCTTCAAATTTGACAGTCAATCAACTGTCAGTTTGGGGGGTCATTGCAATCCTTTGGCGGGCCCCCTTAATCTGACGCGTGGGTTGTGCATAACCACACCACCGAAGAGGGATGAAGATGGGGGTCGGAATTGAGGTGTTACTACGTAGAATTCTAGACTGTCCCTACTTGTTCTTTTCTGTATGTACTTAGGTACCTGTATCATGTGGCTCAGGGGTGAAGGTTGGTATAAGGTGTTGGAGTCGCGTGGGAGTCGCCTTATGCATCGAACAGTCTGGAACGGAGATGGCAAGAGGCAAAGTATCCTGATTGATTTTCGAAAACTGAACACCTTGGTATACTTAAGGAGCTGGGTAGTAACTCTCGAGCTTACCTAGCTAAGGTGTCACGCAATGTCACACAGAAAAGGGGCACGCCAAACTTTGCTGTGCGGCTATTGGCGGTAACAGATGTAACATCCTTTTGCTTTTTTCCCCTTCGTCAGCTCCTGTAGCCTTATATCCGCGATTCGGTTATAGAAAATCCTATCTATTATAAGAGTGTGATTGGCTCAAGGGACGTTTACGACGAGTCACTATTGCTTGGTTTCAGGGGGTGTAATATTGGCCTCCACTAAGCAAATGCCAAGACTTATACGATCACGTTTTTACTATAGAATTGAGTATAGAAGAAATGTCAAAAAGTTGTATTTTTGAGTCCCTATAACCGTTGCTAATTCAAATGCTCGCTCATGCACCCTAGATAAGCAAATTCGGCCGTTGAAAGCCCCCCTAGTACCGTTACAAATGCTAGTTGTACAAAAATATGAAATATGGCGTAAATCTTCATTCCTCATTATGAATTTCTATCCTCGTCTTCCCGTTCAAGCGCCCTCGTAGTTTGAGCAGGTGGTGCAACGTGTCTCTGTTGCACTTGTCAATTACCAGCGAGACCCGCCCCACATGATCGTGTTCACGATGAGTGTGGACTTCTAATGTCTCCAGGCCGTTGCCATTGCTATTAATTTCGAAAAAATCGTCCGGGAGTAAATGGTTATTCTGGAGTATAGCCTGCGGATCAATAGACATTTGGTCGCCGGTTCCCGGTAGGGTAAGGCCCGCGTCGTACAAGAGTCCCGACCACGCGGACGCATCGACTGACATGGCGTTTTCGGGCGCAATTAAAGTAGAGTTCTTGTCCTGGCCGTGTTGCGAGGCATCTAGATTGTCGAGATCCATCAGACCAGGTAAGTTGCTCCCTATATCTGTCGTCTGGCCTTGGAAATCGTCCACCCACATGTTAGGATTTTCTAACATGTTCACCCAGTCCTCCGTCATGCTCTGGGGGCTTATGAAGCCAGTCGCTGCATTTTCTCTTGCTTCACTACTTGTTTTATTTGCCTCCTTGCCCCCAGTGGCGTGGCGGTTGTTTGCCATATTGGCCTGGAGCTCTGAGTTGAATGATGAGGAACCCGAGCACGTACTGGGGCTCTTGGCTCTGCTGTACGACGGCTTCGATCTTTTAGAGAGTCCTGTGTATCTATAGCGCGAAATAAGCTTATGTAATTTGAGTTTCGTGTTATGACTTACCTGTTCTTCAACTCGTTCAATGATCGCCGGGAAAAACTTTGCTCGTGGATCATCTTCCAATCCCGTCCATTTTTCCGAACCATTGATAACAGAAGCTCGTCCTGTTATACAGTCAGTGGCTGATATAGTTATATGAAGAGATTGGCAGATCTTATAAGTTATACCTCTTCTGTTGTCCATCCACCATGTTCTAAGGTGGGATCAAGATTAGATTGCCAGCGCTTAGCACATTCTATATGATAAGAGTTAGAGACGGCCATCAATTATTTCAAAGCTGGATTAAGTTATATGAGATATGATAACTTACGATCAGGACTGCGAAAGCCGACATCATTCGCTACTAGTGTCCATCTTCGACCATTGTTAGAACGGTTGAGTTGCGGGGGACGGGATGAAATATTACTTCTGGCCGTGCTTCTCTACCGCGTTCACTAACCGCTCATCCTCGTCGTCATTCCACGCTCCCTTCTTCAAGCTACCGCAAACTTTATTCACCCAACGTTTGCGACAGTCTTTATTCGTTCGACCCGGGAGCTTAGCTGCGATCCGATGCCAGTCTTTGATATTTCCTGTTGCGGCTGAATACGTGCCAAGCCAGTAGAGTAAGCGGCCCGTGTCGTCATATGCTGGAAGGTTGCGCTGAAGGAATACTAACCTTGTTTCTGGGTTTCGTCGTGTAATATCTTGTCCTCTTCCTCTGTCCATCGCTTTGGTATTCTTCGCTCGGTAGGATTCATTTCAGGTCGCGTAATATGATTACGATGGAATGTTAAAATCCGTACAAACCGACTATATAAATGGCGAAGAGCCTTAAGGCCCTTACATATAATCAGCTGTGGCGGAGGATATTCGGACTTGGGACGTATAGATTTCTAAGCTCCACTAAAACTTTCGTCAACTAGAGGTATGTACCCTGGTAAATCTATTGCATGGGGCCCCGGGCTGGGTCTTAAATCTACCATAGGTCTCGGCGGGTGGCACGCCTTGAGTATTGCGGTATTAAGGGAACGGATAGATGGAAGAGGAATGGGATAATACCAGACTTGCGTCGTTGCAAGCATCTCAATAGAAGTTAGACCTTTCTTATGACTTTTACCTTTTACTCCTAACTAGTCACCTGTCTTGGTAATCTTGCATACCTTGGGTAAAGCATCGCTTATGTTTTCCACGACGCAATTCGGAATGATGTAAAGACCTATAGAGGAGACAAGGCTTTAAGTGTGGTTACTCGTAGAAATAAGGGTTACAGCGTGAAATAATTGGATTGTAGGATGGATCTTCGACGCCCTGTCTACTCCCTGGGTACCTATTGAAAAGAGACCCCTATATCACGACACCATTTTGAGCGGCAGGGTGAACAGGGGCAAGTAAGCCATGTCGACACGGCAGTGCCTTCACGGTCTGACTGGTGCTTACCTCTTACAGCAATAAGATGTAATGCCTGTCAAGGCTTCAGCAGGAGCGGCGATATCGAAAAATCATCTTGTGAAGCGGGTGGTCCAATGACGGGAAATCCGGAGTGACTAGACCCAAGGTTTCGGGTAAGCGTCAAATTTATATTTCTTGGAATTTCTTAGTTAATTGCATGCTACTGTAACACGGAGTACGCATGGTATTTTCTCTGATGCAACGATCTAGCTGACCGGTGCAGGTGATTCAGACCAATTCAGACCTGTGCAGATGATGTTGCTGTGCCGCGTAGTTGCGTTCCTGTAGCGACCCGAACGGTCGCTAAACCAAACTAAGTGCCGAGGCAGGCCGTTCCGAAGTAGGCTGTTCCTTTCTGACACGGCCCGTGGACATCGTCTACGTGAGTGGCTTGTCTGAACTAGCGAACTAGCGCAATGCCGAAGGAATCGAGTTTTAGGCAGGTAAATCGCAAAGAAGATCTTTTTATAGAGACAAATAAGGTTGAGGCTCTGCGGACAACCCTATAATAAGCTTATTTATGTTTGTGTGTTGGTGTCTTGGTAACTTTTGATGCTGCATCTCAGGTATGTGTTGCAACTACTACGTTATAGTAGTACCAATTCCCCAGATATCACCCCAACATTCGTTTGCTTTTTACATCTCGATAGTGGAACCACACAAATCTTACCTTAGGCCTTTCTTTCTTCAATGCCCACCTAATCTTTCCCACATTTGCAAGGCTACCGTACATGCCTTGGTTCAATCCACACGTGGCACCCGGAGAAGACATTGGATACAGTCTTTTGGTAGTTGAGCTCACTGGGCTCTACCGGTAGATCTTATTGTCGGCTTTCGGAGGACTCGGGTGACTAGCTTTGAATCCTTCGCAGAATCAGAGTACTTCAGATCAGGCAGATCAGTACCCAGCTGGCTTGGCGCTAATAGGTGGCGCCCTCGGCCCCCTAAAGGCTCGACTTCATAGGGCTTAGCTCCGAACCGAGCACGGCATGTTCCTTGTGAATATTCTACTTCGATCGGATTACATATTTTTATCATCGATAACAGCTACATCTGTATGATGAAAGGCTTACAAATTTCCGGGAAAATAGCATTTCCATTTCGCATAGAACCCTGCCGTCCTAACCTAAAATCGTATGTTGCCTTTACTGCGTCGCATCGAAAAGATGCAATAACGATATTGGAAGCGCCGTTCCTCCGGCGGCCTCGTTTCTACCGTAAATGGAGAGGAATAGCGAGTTGGGATAACCACGAATGAGTATAAGTTCCCCGCCTCCCCGCGTCGCCCACACAGAAGGCCAAATGCACGTGCGCCTCTCACGGGGTAAGTCGATCCTAATACAGACTTGAGTTTTCAACGGGTCATAGTGCGTCTATGTACGCGCCTCCTGCAGAAACAAAAAGTCTTTGCGGCCTTTAAAATGTCCGTGGCAATATAAGAGAACATCCCTCATCTAGTTGATTGAATTGAGCTTAGTCGCGCGACTGACGGAGCCTATTCTAGCATTTCATTGCTCTCGCTCCCGCCAGTATAATACTGATCTGCAGCCCCATTCTTTAATAGCCATCTCGGAGCGGCTATGCTAAACGCGGACGCGATGACGGCTAGGGCTGACCGAGAGTAAAGGAGTTACACACCGAAATGTGTGCTACTTCATTGCCCGGAACACTTTCTTAAAGGTAACGGAGTCTGCAATGGGAGCGACATGGTCACTCCTGAAGCAGCGCTTAACTTCAAACACACCTGATGTGATCAGCAATCTCAGGGATCGAATAGTCAGTGGAATCGGTGCCTTATGCTGTAAACGCCAGCGACTGTCCCGTGACCTTCTACTGCTGCAGTTGCGACTATACAGAGTGGCGGGTCTGTATAGAGTAGCTATATCTGCCATGTAGTATTATACCGAATAAACCAAAGCGTCAGTCCTCTTCGCCTGAGTCCACAATTACAGAATGATTTTCGCCAGAGCAAGGATACAACTGGCAATGCTCGCGAGAACGTGGACCCAGAGGGCCTTGGGAATAGTGGGACCAGTATATGCATATCCAAGATGCAGGTTATAGTTGCCAAGGACGATGGACCACTGTGGCGGGAGTGCCGAGGACTAAACTCTGCTCGTGAAATGTAAGCTGTGAAACGGTAAGAGATGACGTGGTGCTGGCCTGGTTATCGCTTGATGGATGAAGGCCATTATTAACACATACACAGGTTAAATCGCATAGGTTACGGAGGCAAGCAAGCAGCCTTGGAGCTTAACAGCATCGCTCCGCAAACAGCGAGGAAGGAGAGGGTAAGCGATCACGCTCAGCTCCGCCGAGATGAGGACGAGAGCGAGACGAGGATATGACGGAGGCAAACCTCGATGAAAAAGCAGGAGATAATATCATATTGGCTTTGATCTATCTCTTGATGCCCCCCGCGCCGTCCACCAAGGGCCAGCAAGAGCAGGCCTCGGTTGAGGCCTAAAAAATGTCACTTCACGATATTCGTTGCGGTGAAGGTACGTACTTTGCCTATACGATGCAGAAAATAGAACAATGGCCAGAACGTTTAGGACTCGCAACGATCTGCAGGAACCCAAGAAAAATCTTTACCGGCGTATCCGATTAGGCATATAAGACCACGGGACACGCCGAAGTATTGACATCTGCCTATCCTCACGACATATATAAGGTGAAGGATCCTCTCACCATTGGTTCCAAGCTGCTAACGTGAGTCCATAGAGGCAAATTGGCGGGCCCTTGGGGGTCACTTACACGAAGCCTGTCGATCTAGATGAATCCCACACGGGCAAGAGCCGATGTTACACATGTGACGATGATCGGAAGTTTGAAACTGACATATGACAGAATGTTCTGATGGGACAGCAGCAGAAGCGCTTAAGACATCAGCCTTATATCAGCAGAAGACGGAGGGTCGGGTGAGACTATACTAACCAGTAATAACATGATATTACCCTTAATAACATAGCTAACATTAGCTGCGCTTCAGAAAGCTTAACTGCGTATGAGTGGTCTTTGTTACAGGAAATGACGCAAATACAGCAAGTCTCCGGTGAGCTTTCGAACTTAAATGAGGACCTCAGGTATTATTAATGTATAAATACACCTTGCTATAGAGACCGGGAAGAGTCGAAGTTGCGAGAGCCTACTTCAGATGGCCACCCTTAACCCTGAGATTCTTCTTGATGGCAGAAGGCGCAATGCCTACCTGAGACTATAGGAAGCAATATAACGTTGTCAGCGAAGAATGTTGGGCATACAGGCACGCTCATAAGGGCGAAAAGAGGATAACATACTCTTGGTGTGAATTCATAGCCTTACATGAAGGTTTCCAACCCAACCCAACCTAGACTAATAAACCCAATGTCGGAAATAGAAGCTGTAGCAAAAAGTTGGAACTGCATTGATAAATTATCAGCAGACGTCTAGGAAACCTTTGAATTATCATGCTTTTATCGGCTTTCTACTATTCTTGTGTAACGGCAGCGTCTCCCGAAAACCGAGACACAGACGTGTTTGACAGGATGTTAAAAAAGCCTGATTTGCTGGCGATGAGGTCAACAATTAAGCATCTCGTTTGTGTTAAACGATGCGAATTCGTTTGAAAGTCAACTCCGGTGCTCCCGAGTGAAAATTGATCTGGCGGTACGTACTTGAATGATATGCCCCAATCGGTGATGGGGGATTGAGCTGTTAGGCTGGCATGCAGCGCTCGTGCGACGGGCACTGTGCTTGTTGGTTGGCGCCTAGCTACAGTCCTACAGATAGATGAGGTAGGTAGGCGTCATTAGTTTCGTGACAAGACAAAGACATCGTCTCGTTAGGATATTTAAACATATCATCTATAGTATACGAGACAGCCTTCCCCTCTTTGCTCAATATAAATAAATCCATTGTTCTCCCCCCTCCCTCTACTCCTGATATATTTACCAACATAGCTCAGAGCTCTCTCCTATGGGTCACTCCCACTCTGTTCTACATTCGCACCATAAACATAATAAAGACAATAAACTGGATCAAAGCAAGATGACTGGCTCGCGGGTTTGGGTTATCACAGGCGCCTCTTCTGGCTTCGGCCTGGAGCTTGCCAAAGTTATCGCCAGCCACGGTGACCGTGTCATCGCTACTAGCCGCAACCCCAAGAAGCTTACTGGCCTCCCGGAGGGCATCACCGCAGCTCATCTAGACCAGAATGAGCCGCTACCACAGATTCAGGCTGCGATGAAAGATATTATCAACATCCACGGCACCGTCGATATCGTCGTCGCCAATGCCGGCTACGTGCAAACCGGCACTGTGGAGGAGAGCTCGCCCGAGGAGACGTTGAAACAGTACCAAGCCAACGTTTTCGGGCCCATCAATGTCTACAGGGCCATTCTACCGCACATGCGCGAGAAGCGCTCGGGTACTCTCGTCACGTTCGGCTCGATTGGGGCTTGGTTCTCCATCAACAGCTGCAACCTGTACAACTCGTCCAAGGCGGCCATCCGCAGCCTATCTCTTGGCCTAGCGGAGGAAGTCAAGCCGTTTGGCATCCGCCACACCCTCATCGAGCCCGGCTTCTTCCGCACGGCTCTCCTGAAACCCGGCCAGAACATGACTAACACGGACAACACCCGGATCGCCGACTACGCCGAGATGAACAAGAACGCCAAGGCCGCCTTCGACGGCTGGGATGGGAAGCAGCCGGGCGACCCCCACAAGGGCGCCGCGATCCTGTACGACGTCATTACGTCGACAGGAGTTGCTGAAGGGCGCGAACTCCCCAGCTTCATGCCCCTCGGCAGCGACTCTATCGCCGAGATCAAGAAGGACGCGCAGGCCGTCATTGACAGTATCAATGCGTGGGAGTCAATCGCCTCGAAGAGCGATTTTACCGGCTGAAAGTAAAGGGCAGGCACTTGAATTGCTCTACAGAAACACACAAGGAACTACTTGGATACTTGGATAATAACTTAATAAATGATGATAATAGCTGGGTCACGAAACGACGTATGAAAATATGAGTATCCATCCAATAAGGCACATCTATCTCTACATGACGGAATCACTAGCTTTTAATTAATAAAAATTCGGTGCTAATTCTCTCCTGACCCTTTACGAATGAGATCAACTTTAAGACGCTGCCACCTAGAAATACCGGTATCTTGATATCTTCATTACATCCAGGCTCTTACTAGGTTGGATATAGACGCTGAGATGGACAGCCTACGTCTGGCTTGACGTCTAAGCAACCCGCCTCAATGTCATATATGGCAAATACCTACCTGATACATCATCTGCGGGAGTCTTTCACTTTCCTAGAAGTCGTATGTCTATTTCCGAACTTTGCGTATGGCAAAAGGTTGAACTTACTGATTCTCTACAGTAGTGTGCAGTTAATAGATACGCCTACCGGTAATCGGAGCCGTCTGCAGCTCTCGGATCGGTTGAGCCTCGTGTTTCATTATTCGGGCCTATACTGCCGCTCATGGTGGCGTGAGTATCCCTGAGTTTACCAAGAAGAAGGTAATATTAGTTAGCCAGCAGCACACGGCACTGAAACCTAGGGCAATTGGTAGTATAGGTCATCTTGGATAAGGTGGTCACACGCTCGCCCATCGATATCGCCATTGGAATATGGAGTAGCCTATGTAACAGACTTTCGATCAGAATAATTATAACCGGAGGTATAAAAACACCATCAGGGTTACCCACCGCTGGATTCGAACCAACTGGTCCCTTGTACATGTAATACAAGGGACCCAGCCAGGTGCTTAACCACTGCACTAAGCGGGCTTACTAATTTGGGGGGTTGGCCATTGTGATGGCGAGTAGGTTGAGTTGATTATATAATTACAAGGAGTTATTACTCTCTTCTTTCAATATCCCGTCCTGTAGTCTTGATAGGACCCGGTCGTCTCTCCGGTTGCCTCTGGTACATCGTGTAGGCGCCTATTGAGTAAGCGATACTCTACCTGAGATCCTATATCGGTATATATCGGTACTCTGGCTAGGATTACCGCATATGTCATTGTCGCATACGCCATCGTTGCATATACCGCTGTCGCACAACATGGCCGTTGATCAATATGCCATCCACCCCCACGTACTACCTTGACTGACAGCAATACCGGCATGCTGATTCCCAATGGCAGGCAACCAGCAAGGATCACGATTGGATTGCCTGAGTACGTCGGCGCCAAGGGGAAGTCGCCTGCATCTACCTGGACTTGGGATATGTAACCCACCTGCTCACCGCCAGCGATCTTCGACGCCGCTGGAGAAAATGTAGCCTGCGATGTTCACCAAAAACGCGATTCTGCTACCATTCTTGGCAGAAACAGACATTGCCACTATCGCCGGACAGCTCTCATTTGGCCGTCAAGGTGCTTGTGAGGCCCGAGGCCCAACGAGCAACCTATAAGTGACCTTCCTTTTCAGTCGCCATCCTCAATCATTACCCAACCCATAGGATACGTGTGCTCGATGCAACCTATTGCCCGAGCGATCTTGCATCTTGGTATCGACGACAGCATGGCACGGGTTTTCCGCCATCAGGCAGAAAGCCGCGTCGTCGTCCCCGTGGCTAGCCGTCGTGACTATATCGGTCTGGTAAAGGAATCCGTTAACGACGGACCTGCGATCCTACATGCCGGACCCGAGTTTGTCTAGAATGCAGATTATGAAATAGGGGGTTCCTCAAACGGAAACTCTTAACGCCGACGGGATCTTGCAAGAAAAGAGACTCGTCAGGTCGTACGAATTGGAGGTACGTAATCTGTGTAACATTTTCCCCGGACCAATATTCAAAAGTCCCTCCTGTCGGAAGCCGCCGGCTACGGAGGATACGCCCACGAGACATTAATCAGCGTTTTGTCCTGAAGATCATATCCTGAAAAAGACCAAGCCGGCATTTGTCCAATAGCTGAATACAGCAAAATTATAGGGCTAGACGTTTCTATTGGCGCTCATTCACACGTGAACCACCAAGTGAGCGGTTTCAAGCAAACGACCGGGTTGTCTTAAAGTGCCAACTATAGACACACACTGAGTACATTGGAACAGTGCCTAACAGAAACGAGAATAACATGCTACAAGCCAAAAAATCAGACGAATCCAGTCGTGCCAAGAGCAGCAGCTACCCTAACAAATGACGTCGGGGGCTTTTTTCCCTAAGAATCCTTTAAACCTAACCTAAAGCAACTCGGAGTCAACGGTAACAATTTCGACTAGCCCAACCTGGCTCCGGCAGTCCCAGATCTTCCGCAGGCGCAGGCCGGCACGCTCGATCAGGTCGCGGAACTCGGCGGGCTTGCGCTCGATGCCGTTGATGATGGACATCATGGCCAGGTCGCGCTGGTGCGAGTAGCGCGTGTAGTATCCCCAGTTCGCCGGCAGCGGCTTCGGCGCGGGCTCCAGCTCCTCGCTGCCGGCCGTCGTGTTCATGACCTGGTCGCTAGAAATCAATGCACGTTAGCTACCTAGCTGCAAGCTGCAAAACGACGCAACAAGGGATCGGGATCGGGGGATCGGTCACTTACCAGATCAAGATGCGACTGCGCGGTCCCATGGCCGGCTTGATGGCGCTGAGGATCTGCACGCAGTAGTCGTCCGACCAGTCGTGGATGATGTACCGCAGCCAGTACACGTCCGCGTTCGGGGTCGGGTTCGCCTTGAAGAAGTCGTGTTCCACGAACTGCACGCGGCCCGCCTGCAGGGCCGCCGGGTTCTCGCGCGGCCACACTTCCGTCTGCGCCTGCTTTAGGGCCGGCGCGCGGTCCTGCACGACGAATTTCAGGTCGGGGTAGAGATGCGACAGTTGGAGACAGAAACCGCCTGTTGCGTTGTTAGCTGCGGTGCATTTCTGCAGTCCGTGTATTTGCTAGAGATATACGTACCGACACCACCTCCTACATCAGCGATGGTAGCAGACCCAAGAGAAGCCCATGGGAAATCTAGGTTAGGGACGTGTTAGCACGCTTTGACTCTTATCCCGTGAAAGCAGAGTCATTGGTTGCTGCGACTCACCGTATAGATGGGCTTGGCCGAACACGCGGCCGCCTCCTACCATGGCAAGTCCGAAGATGCTGTGTTCGGGGCGCTTGGCCTGCGCTTCGACATCTGCGCTACCGATGGCCTTCTCGAGCTCCGCGCCAAACACGCCGGGATATGCACCGAAGGTGGCATCGGTTCCGTTCTTCCCCGCGAGAATGTCGCGGACCTTAGGTGTTTCTTCGAGCCAGTCCCAGCGCGCCTTGGTTGTGCCGACGGCGTCTTGCCAGGCCGTCTTTTCTAACGCGTACGATGCGCCCTTAGTAGGGTCGCTGAGGTATCGCGGCAGATAGTCCGAGGCACTGTAGAGATCTAGACCGCTATAGGTAGGTGGTTGCGGATTAGCTTGTGACAATTCATTTGGATAGGTTCATACTGTGACTTACAATAACAGGATATAGGCACGAAGAGGCTCGTTGTTCACTAAAGCCGCCGAGATAGCATTGTTGGCGAAGACGTCTTCGCCAATTTCACTGAATACGTGAATCGAGCAGAGACAGCGCATAACACGAGCTGCGACATTCCCTAGTGTCAGTAAATTGAATTCGACATGCCCACTACGGTTTAAAAATAATAAAGGGCGGCCTACAAAGCTTTCGCGGCTCGATGTTCACCGCGGATGCCAGGGTCTGGATATCAACACCTGCCTTGCTGGCCGCAAGGATATCCGGCACGCGCTTATCCGCGACGATGTGCAAGCAGCGAGCTTCGAAGTACTGCGACGAGACTTCTAGTAGCCGGTTTGACGGCTCACTGACTAGTTCCGTGAGCAAACCCGCCGCCGCAAGCAGAGTTCGCTGGGCGTCGAAGAGGGGCTTCGACGGCAAGGTGCCTTCGTTATTCTCAACAGCCGAACTCTTCAAGCTCACATAATTTGCAATAGACTTCTGGATAAGATCGCTTAGCTGAAGAAGCTGCTGCAACGCGTCGTCTAAGCTGGCGGCCATTGTGCGAACTGAGGTGGTGAATGTAGAATCAGGTGAAATCGCTGATTGTAGCGTGACCTGGAACAAAGTAGCACTAGCGGCCCTCGCTCCTTAAAAGGAGCGTGAGTTAAAATGAGAAATGATAGAAAAAACATATCATGTCGATTGTTGTGGTGGTTCTCACAGACCCCGAGTGGTGAATTTGAGGCCGAGTACGGATCCAAAAAGGGTCCGTTTGAACATGGCGCGGACCTGAAAAGACCTCGGGGGGCGCCGAAACACTGTACCTCCATATAGAGGGAGGCAACGTTTAGTTTTCAAGCTTTATCCAAAAGGTGGTCACCGAACCAAGAGGTCGTAAGCTGAAAGTTGTAGCATTGAGTCTGTCCAACAACTCGTACTTGAGACATTATTGTAAACCTCATCATGGCATTTGCGATTCGCCCTAGCACCTTCGAAAACGGCTTCAAGCAGCCGGCTACGGGTGAGCCGTGGGTTTGGAACAACGGCGAAGATGAAGCCGATGACCCTAATTCCTACGTAACGCCGCCGTCGAAGGAGATAGTCACGTCGGACGCTCATAACAACCTTGGCGTCAATGTCATCCGCAGTTGGCCAACTCTCTACGATGGAACCAATAGCCCCCATGGAATACCCTCGTGGTGGAAGCCTACTGAGAAAGTCGATGTGCTCATTAGCGGAGGTAAGCATGTGTAACCACTAGAAATAATCCAACACGCTGACAGGATATGTAGCTGGACCCAGTGGACTGGCGGTTGCGGCCAGCTTGGCGAGACAGGGTGTATCGTTTCGAATCATTGGTGAGTGCTCGTCGGATCCCGATTCATTCAAAATTCTGATTTATTAACCCAAACCAGACAAATCCGACGGACCTTTGGTTGCGGGCCGAGCGGACGGTGTCCAGCCCAGATTCCTGGAAACCATCGCCATGTGGGGTCTCGCACCCGAGATCCACGAAGAGGGTCCTCTGATCGAGAAGACCGCCATCTACAAGGACGGCGAGAAGCTGCTATTCGGTCGCTCTCACCAGTCCGACTCGCGCTACCGGGGGCTTCACATCATCACTCAGGGCCAAGTTGAGCGCATCTATGTCCGAGACCTGGCTCGTCATAAGGCTATCGTCGAGCGTAGCTCCGTGCTCGACAACTACACTGTGAAAAGCGGCTCGGATGAGTACCCGGTGCACGCCACGATTAAGAGCCAGCGTACCGGAGCGACCCAGGCGGTCCAGGCCAAGTATCTCGTAGGTTCTGATGGTGCTGCAAGCACTATTCGTAAGAGTCTCAACATCCCTTTCGATGGAGTCAGTACCGATATTTACTGGGGAATTATGGACTGCCTCTTCGTCAGTGACTATCCACATGCTTGGTCTTTCGGGTAAGTGGGAATGAATTCGCTCAAGAAAATAGAATGAAGAACTAATAGGTTCGAACAGAAGTGTCATTAGCTCAAAACATGGAGGTTGTGTTATCATTCCTAGAGAGGATGGATACATCAGGTATGCTCTATTCGCACGAGATTATTAAAGCACTCATACTAACACACTCACAGACTTTATACTCAGCTCGATCTATCTATGACTGGCGCTTTAGCTACAGCTAGACAGCAGAAGGATCCCTCGTTCGCCGAGGCAGGTGGCAAGGTAGATGTCCATTCCATTACGCCGGAAGAAGTTCTCGAGCAGGCCAACAGGATATTCGCTCCTTATACTCTCAAGTTCGGGGCCCCTCTAAGTTGGTTCGCAATTTGGAAGAGTAAGCACACTGCTTTAAAGTAACATCAGAGGGGAAATAGCTAATGCGGGTATAGTCTCTGAAAGAGTAGCACGATCTTACTCATCCCCCGATAACCGTGTTCATTTGGTTGGTGATGCGGCGTAAGTTCTTACCTTTCATTGTGTTTGCTCTTCGAGCACGAAACAGTGCAAATAGATCTACTAACATTACTCTCTTACTAGCCATGTCCACAGTGTTATGGGTGCGTTTGGCTTGAACGCCTCCATCCTAGACGCTGCAAACATCGCGTGGAAGCTCGGCCTTGCGGCCAAGGGCGTAGCGAAACATGACGCCTTGCTGCCGACGTACAACGGCGAGCGACGCCAGCACGCCGTCAGGGTCATCGAGGTCTCCGGCACCTACCTGCGTTTCGTGTGCGGGTCGGACCTCCACGTGCCCAACCTACGGGACGTAGAGCTCCTAAACAAGGGAGGGCCCAGCGTCAACGGCGCTAACGGCGTTAATGGCAACTCCAGCAGCAAGAAGATCACAAACGGCACCACAAACGGCGTCAAGTCTATGTCCAAAGAGGATCAGAAGGCCGCGGACCTCCAATTCTTGGGCGATTTCTTCAAGGCCAACGGCCAGTTCCTGCTCGGCGTCGACTGCCCGTACGACGTGTCTACGATCGTGCAAGAGGCCGCGAGCGCACAGGGAGCACCAGCCATCCGGGTCAAGGCCGGCGTGCGCGCCCCCAACCCGCGCGTCTGCTTCGCGACCGGCGAGACCGGCTACTTGTACGACAAGCTGGCGGGCGGGGCGCGGTTCCACGTGGTGGTGTTCGTGTCAACACTCGGAGGCGCTGAGGTGCAGCGGCGGCTCGGCGCGTTCGTCAAAGCGCTTAAGCAGCCGACGGGCTTCTTCGCCAAGTACGGCGGCGCGGCGCTGTTCAACGTCGTCCTGGTCACCAAGCTGATGCCCTTCGAGCTGGAGGCGCTGCCGGCCAACGTGTCGGCGCTCCTGGACCAGCTGAAGGAGGAGGCCGGTGCGCAGATCGTCTTTGATGATCGCGCGCCCGACGAGGACGCGCATACTACGTGGGGCGCGAACCACTCCAAGGGCGGTGTTGCTGTGATCAGGCCTGATCTGTGGACTGCGACGACTGCGTTCCCGGATGAGATGGATGAGATTACGAAGTACTTTGACGGGTTCCTTCAGGTGCAAGCCTAGAGCTGCAAAATGATCCGACCGATAGGTACCTTGAATTTAGGCGTTAAAGGGCAGCAGTAATTGAACCCAATTTCTCTCTTTCATGGGATCATCGTAAAATAAGTGACTCTAACCTCTAATAGCCTCACTTGGCTAGGTATAGAGTAATGCTCAGGGGTTTATACCGTTTGCTTTAGTTCTGGATGGGGCTGATAGGGGTACCTCCTAAGGAACCTAGAATGTTTTTTTTCAGTAGTGCCTAGCAGGGGTTGTGTTCTGAAAATATACCTGTAATACCTGCAGTTTGTATGGAGGTGACCCGAAGATCTGGTTCTCCCAGCTGACGTCTGGTTAGCTAACCCTAGAAATCCCCATTTCTAGATGACGCAGTCTTCATGCAATCCCTTAAGAGTCTAGAACGCCACCAAAATGTGATATCCCGATCGTTCGAGTATAGATCGGTGATGTGAAATATTTGGGAGGTCTGCAGTTTAAGGTTGGACGGAGTTCATTTTGACGGGGTCGGACCTAACCCATGTGATTACCTTACTAAGAATGTGTAACACGAAAACGCCTGTGCTTTCCAAGGTTCTATCTATGACTGAACTTGCAAAATATCCTCAACCCATCTCCCATTTTTCATTATTTGAGAAAACCATCGCGCCGCCATCTGTTGAGATACTCAATAAGCAATTCACGGCCAACTCCACCAGAACCCTTCAAGGTCTTTGATAGCGCTCGGGCCTTTGTCGTATCTAGCGTGACACCTCCCTCAGCCAGCTCCCTGAAATGATCCTTAAAGAACAGCTCCAACGAGCGGATAGCTCCGATCTCAGTTGCTTTCTTGACCCATTGTTCGTAAGGCATCAGTATCGGGCCAGGTAGTCGCATCTCATGCCCCATGATGGTGAAGGCGTTGCCTATAGACTGGCGGATGGGGTTTTCCAAGTGTACAAACCGATCCACGGTGCCTTTGTGTAACGTCATCTCTACCAGCGACTGCGCAGCGCGGTCAACCGGTATCCAGGACATGTCCTACATGCGAGAGTTAGCACCTCTACTGATCTATCAGCTCGGACTTAGGAACTTACCCCCTCCAGTAGAGGAAATGCTCCGACTTTCTGGCTGGCTTGCACTAAGGTTGGTAAATGTTCTTCGGTTTTCCAAACTCCGGATGTTCCCTCCGGTCCGCTCAATTGCCCAATCCGCACCACCACCGGCTCGACTTGTTCTGGGATCCGCTCCCTAATACGATTGAGGATCGTCTCAATGACCCATTTCGCCTCCGCGTAGCCCATTGGCACTGAGACGCGCGGGTCTTCCATGACTGTTTCGGGGACAGCTTGCTTCGTGTCGCCTGCATACCTCACTACGGCGATCGACGACGAAAAGAGTAGCCTGACCGGCTCTGTGGCTTGTCTCGTCGCATGAGATTGCTGTGCGAGCTCGACCAGCTTCTGCACTAGTTCTATGTGAGGTTCAAAGCTTTGCAACGTGCGATGGAAGTCCATCGGCCACGCCAGATGAAGGATGTGAGTGATTTGACTCGCGAGGTAGGATAGCAGCGCAGCATTGTCTGCCCCATTGCTCCCGAAGACCGACTCTAAATCAAGAAGCTCTACCTTCGCCCACTCTTCCGGTCCCAAGTGGATTCCAGCGGTATCTAAAGCCTTTTGCTGACGTCCTAGGAGCTTCGATGCTGTGTTGTCGCTTGGGGAGGCTGAAGTGCTACGGATAAGGCAGATGACTTTCCTAACAGTCTTGGTACGAGCAAGCCGGGCAAGGGTATGGGCTCCCAAGTTGCCTGTAGAACCAGTCAAGAGAATGACATATTTCCTTGTCTGGCCCTGTATAGCCTGTTCCGCTCTCGCCAGGAACTTATTGGCAACAGCCGTTATCTCAGCAATGCGATCATGCTGCTTGAGAGCCTGATTATTATCCTCTAGGTTGACGAGCTGTGAGCTTGCGGCGGCTAATTTTCTAATTGAGGAATTCTGGTATATGAAATCGACGGCCACCTTTGGTATCTCATTTCCCTCGGCCGGTTGCAAGGTTCGCAAGGCAGAATTGAGTAACCGGGCTAGGAGGACAGATTGCAGCGAGTCCATGCCACTTTCGAAGAAATCCTTATCTGGATCCACGGTTTCGCTGTCCATACGATTGCTAGCAACTGCCGCAATCAAGTATCTGATCCCCAATTCCATATTGGCAGGATCGAGCTGGAAGCCCTCACCTAGGGATTCCGATTCCATAGCGGCGTATGCATCTTCTATCTCTTTCTTGAAGATCTCGTGCACACCCCGTCTCATAATGGATCCCTTATCAGATCGGGGTATAGATGTTCCCCGTGGTTTGATGATAATAGCCGCCTTTGACGTTATACGAGCATGGTGATCTAGCGCCGATTTCGCGGCAGTGATGAGTTCCCACACGTGGTCTCTCATGGACTCATCGTCGCTATCTTCATCGACTGGATCGATGATGACAGCAAGCTCAAAGAAGCCGCTCCCCACACATACAGCTGCTCGAATTGCGGAGTCTGCGTTGAGAGCCTCTTCAAGTTTTTGAGGCTGGACTTTTTCTCCCGTCTTCAGGACAATGAGATCATCAGTCCGCCCAAGGATCCGCACTTCGAAGGGGTGGTCAGGGTTCCGCTCAAGCTCATCTTGAACTTCGAAAGGCTTGTTCCAGCCAATGGGGAAGCCTACTAGTCTGAAGCGATCGGAACCAGGAATAGGGCGGATTTCAAGACCCAGATCCGATCGAAGACGAAGGTATCTCCAGTTGTAATCTGGTCCGGGACGGAAAATTGGTGCTATGGCACCTAACTCAGTAGCGCCGTAGTGATTCAGCAGCTTGATCTTGTGCTGGGACAGAGTCAACCCGCTTTGTGGTTTCAGGGCGCCTCCACCAACGGCGAGGAATTCGAGCCGGCCAAGAAGTTCCAAAGCCGCTTGCCGCTCACCGTTTTCTGGGAGTGAGAGTATGTCATCAACAATACTTGGCACAGTCATCAACGATCGACATTTGAACGTTCGAAGCAAATCCAACGTTGACTTGGTGGCTGGGATGACCGAGGCGGGCGGCAGGCAGCAAGTCATACCAACTGAAAGACTAAGGCAAGGTGCCAAAAGTCCAAAGCCGTGGTATAATGGCAATGTAGACAAGCTAACCCAGTCTATAAGTTCGTCGGGAGCGAATTGATGACAGGCAGCGTAACCGAGTAAGTATCTCTGGGTAAGCAGTATTGGCTTCGGTCTATTATGGTCAAGTGTGTTAGCATCATCGGTTTGTCTTGTGGTGGCAGATATGTAGTTTGATAAGATTGACTTGCTGACCAGCGAAGTCTCATGGTACAGTACTTACAGGCCTGTGGTCCCTGAAGAATGGAGTATGACACTGCCTACATTGGTACCGTCTCCTTGTTGACCATCTCTCCATGTCCTATCTGTCTCATCGATTGTGCCAGACTTTATCAATGCATGATACGGCTCGACGACTTGAACATTGATCGAGTCCTGGACATCTTTGGATAAGGAGGTCTGAGTTCTCTGCGATACAAGAATCGTCCTAGCTTTCGTCTCTTTCAAGAGGTGTAGTACGCTGGGTGAGCTAAGACGTGCCGAGATCAACAACACCTATGCCTCCGAGTTAGTTTTCTTGAGCGTGAAGCTTGAGATGGGGGCTAAATCATACTGGAACATCTATAGATAGAAGTGCTACAAGGTATATGAAAAGCCCTATGTCGCTCTCTAGGTAAAGTGCAACAGGGTTTCGCGCGTCGGAGTTTTCATTGCCGCCCAATGTGGTCACGGTATTGCGTATCCAACTAACACAGCGGCGGACCAAATTTTCTAACTGTTCGAACGTAATTTGAGAAACATCGTAGGTGTTCTCACCCGTCTCGTTAGGACCGCCATGGTTTATTTCGGACTGGAGAGCGAAAACATGGTGAGGATTCTCCCGTGCGTTGAAACGAACCAAATCGGGGAGTGATGATATGTCGCTCTCCAAGAGAGCATCTTTCGAAGGCCTCGGACTGAATACGGGCCTCTTGAAAAAAGATTGGTGGTAATCTCCCATACTGAAAATCGGGCGCGTAGAGTTTACGTGCACGGAGGCTGGAACAAGACAAAATCACTGAGTCGTTTGACGCAAACTAACATCCATATTAATTTCATCCTACTGTCTTTGCTTTACAAATCCCAAATTTACATCATCCAACTCGACGCTGAAACCGTAAGTTCTGGTCCGTGTCAGTTCCCAACCACGTCCTCTATGACGAGACCAGAGTTGCCGGGCTTCACCAGGATTTGGTGAGGGCCTGGTGAGAACGCGGCATCCGGACCCGAGTTGAACGTCGGAACAGCCCCTTTTCCATCGGCGTGCACACGGAGAAAACACGGGGGAAAGATATCGACGCGCTGACGAATCTTGACGAAGGTGAGCGAGAGGCGGTAGGAGAATTCGATATGAAAGCCTTGAAAGCGAAGCCGATGCGACACCGATATTGTTGGGAACGGGTATGAGCAAACGACAAGCAATAACCGATACCCGTTATTTCAAAAATACCACTGCCGACTTATAGAAGTTATATCGTCTTTTTTTCCTTTGAAAGAGCTTCCACTCACCTTGGTCGTCTCCAAAAAGCTTCTGGCAGATTTTCTCAACGATCATGAACACAGCCCTTAACGATGTCCTTCTCTTTGCGGGGCAGGGGTCGAAACACCATCTATCGGACAGAAATTCATTCATCAAATTGGAAAAGCATCTGGGCGAGAAGAAACATTTATTAAAGGCCTTCTTAGAGAAATGCCAAGAGGCATTCAGATCGGAGTATGATAGTCTGAATCGGGAGGAGCTAATAATCCTGGGCGAAGATGTTCAGTGTTTCCTCGAAGATCCAGAGTTATTCTTACTCCCACCCAAACCCGTCCAATCAAACCCAGTCATCCAGAGTATAGCATTATACGTTCGACAAATCCTAGAACTCATCACATATGGGTCATGCGATAGCACACCTCCTCGGGTCGTCGAGGTCACTGGTGTCTGCACTGGAGTTATCCCTGCAGCACTAGCTGCGGCGCATTCGTTCTACGACTCGGAAGACTTCCTGGACTCGTGCGCCCATGGATTTCGTCTGGTCTTCTGGCTAGGACTGAGGTCTGCCATATTTTGCCGAGGCATGCTGGGAGAGCAGTCGATGAATTCGGCATGGGTACTCTGCACATTTGGCTGGCCGTCCAGCGAAGTAAAAGCAGCGCTGTCTAAGTTCCAAAGCGAACGCGAATCGGTGAGTTGACATATCCCAAAATAGTATAGGCTCAATTTCCTAACACATGCTTGTGGCAGGGGCTCGATTATCCAATCCAAGTCTCAGCGGTATTCGACGACGATGTTCTCTCTCTTAGTGGGCCAGGGCCTATTCTGGAAGAATTCAAGTCTAAGTCTATCCCGCTGTCGGTCCAATGTCGTCGGGCGCATGTGCATGGCTATTACCATGGAGGCTCGGGGATGGAAGAGGTGGTCACGCAAGTCTTGAATGATGTGAAGAGAAGAGAAATTGACTTTCCCACTTGGAACTCTCTCCGCACCCATTTGAGAATGACAACGACCGGGGACCGCACGACCAAGGGGGTTGAATATCAAACTCTTCTCGATGCATCTCTTCGAAGCATATTCGTTGATATGTGCGACTGGAATGGGACACGCGACAAACTTTTTAATGAAGTCGTTGAGAGCTTGGACCATGACTCTAAAGCTCGTTCACGAATCATCTGTCTTGGCCCTGGCAGTAAGGCACTTGCGCAAAGTTCCAAGGGTGTACCAACTCACCCTAGGCTAACTATCTTCGATGATGTGTCTGACTTACAACAAGAAGACATGTCTGATAGTATAGCAATTGTTGGGTTGTCCGTAAACTACCCGGGCGCCAAGGGCAAGGAGCAGTTTTGGGATATTCTTGAGAAAGGAAAAAACGTTGTGTCTGAGGTAAGAGTCTTAACTCGGAGCTTTATTTATTTTGTGTTACACCCAGGCTAACATAAGCGACCAGATTCCACCGTGGCGATTTGATGTATCGCGGTACGATGAATCGTCAACCTCTGCGACACGGAAATTTGGAAACAAGTATGGTAATTTCCTTGAAGACCCATTTCAATTCGATGCCGGGTTTTTCAATATTTCCCCTCGTGAGGCCAAGTCGATGGACCCCCAACAGCGTCTTATCCTGCAGGCTGCACTGGAGGCGTTAGAGGATTCGGGATACGCTCCCGATTCGACGCCAACTTTCCGGAAAGACTCGTTTGGCGTTTACGTGGGGGTTGCAACGGGCGACTACGTCGACAACCTACGAGACAACATCGACGTGTATTATAGCCCCGGGACTTTGAGGGCTTTTTTAAGCGGGCGTATTTCTTATGCATTTGGTTTCCATGGTCCTTCTTTGGTGGTTGATACGGCGTGCTCGTCCTCTCTTGTTGGCTTATACCAGGCTTGCCAAGCCCTTCGGTCCGGGGAGTGTACTGCGGCGTTGGCGGGAGGCGTTAATGTGATTTCTAGCCCTGATGTAAGTGCTACCAATATTACCCCTGATGCGAAGTGCTGCTAACCGATAGCATAGATGTATATTGGGCTTTCTCGTGCTCATTTCCTTAATTCAACCGGACAGTGCAAGCCATTCGATGCAGGCGCCGACGGGTACTGCCGTGCCGAGGGTTGCGGCATGGTTGTCCTCAAGAAATTGTCGGACGCCATCGAGGAGGGTGACCAGATCTACGGCGTCATCCGTGGCGTTGGCATCAACCAATGCGGAACTGCCAAGTCCATCACCCACCCGGATAAGGAAACACAGGCGGCCCTATTCAAACAGCTCCTGACCTCAAGTCATACCGATCCCGACAGTATCAGTGTGGTTGAGGCACATGGAACAGGTACACAGGCCGGTGATTATGCTGAGGTTTCAAGCTTGACAACCATTTTCGGGACCCGAACACCAGAAAACCCCCTATATCTGAGTTCGGTCAAAGGCCACTTCGGTCATGCAGAGGCGGCATCTGGGGTTGCGGGCCTCGCAAAATTGCTGCTCATGATGCAGAAGCAGCAGATACCGCCACAGGCGTCATTCAAGACGCTAAATCCGAGACTTGCAGACAATATTCAAGGCAAAGTCATCCCTACCCAACTTACGGAGTGGAAACAATCTCCGAACGGACTCCCTCGCAGGGCTCTTCTGAACAACTTCGGCGCCGCCGGTTCAAACGCTGCTCTCATTATTGAAGAGTACCGGCCGAAAGCCAACAGCCAAAGCGAGACCAAGAAACAAGGAACAAAGCGAACTTGCCATGTTCTCAATCTGTCTGCTAAGAGCGAGCAAGCTCTCGAGTCCCTCAAACAGAGTTATATTTCGTATATCGAATCCCACCCCGAAGTCCGCATCGAGGACCTTTGCTACACCGCAAACGCACGAAGACAGGACTATGCCGCTTACCGTCTCTCGGTGACGGGGTCCGACTCAAGTCAGCTCCTCGCATCTCTCCGCGAATCCAAAGTCCAGCCCAGCGGCCCGAAGAGCAAGAGAGACAGGAAGACTGTTTTCGTATTCTCTGGTCAAGGCCATGCGAAGAAGGGGATGGGAGCCGGGGTCCTCGCGACGGTCCCCGAGTTTCGCAACATTGTCAAGAAATGCGACAGGATTCTAACCCAGAACGGATTCCCTGCCGTATTTCCCTTCCTCGCGGACTCGGCCGACTTTAATATCGTCAAAGATACGAAGGAAGACATCATCGTGACGCAGAGTGCCCTGTTCGTATTGGAATATGCTCTCGCTAAGATGTGGATGAAATGGGGCCTGGCCCCTGACATTGTCCTGGGCCACAGCATCGGAGAGTACGCTGCCCTGGTTATCGCCGACACACTCGATTTCAAGGATGCCTTGCTCTTGGTCGCAAGGCGCGCAGAGCTTATTGGCACTAAATGTGTCCCGGGCACGTCCGGAATGGTGTCGTGCAGGAGTACCGCAGAGACACTCACGGCTATACTCTCGCAGGGTAATCAATTCCCCGGTCTCAGTTTGGCATGTCTGAACAGCCAAGAAGACATCGTGGTCGCTGGCCCGGTCGAGTCTCTGACTCGCTTCGTTGATTACTGCACGTCCAATGGAATCAAGTCGAGACAATTACAGGTTCCCTACGGATTCCATTCCGCAGCCATGGACCCGATAAGAGGAGAACTTGAAGCTTGCGTCTCGTCCATCGAAATGCGTGAGTCTAAGGTTCTAGTCGGATCCAGTCTGCAGGGAAAACTCTTGAGAGTAAGCGAAAAGGTTGATTCGAGTTATTTCGTAAACCATACACGTGATGCTGTTCGGTTTTATTCCGTGGTCGAGAATATTGAAAGGTCTTTCCTAGAGACGGAATTAGACTTTATCGAAATCGGTCCCTCGCCATCAACAGAATCAATGATCAAGAAAACCATCAAAGGAACGCCCTACACTTTCCTCCCGTCACTGCGGCCCGCCGATAAGGCTTGGGATACCCTGGCATCTAGCTTAGGCTCTTTATTCCAGCGGAATCGTCCAGTGAACTGGAGGGAAGTCTACGACGGGTCGTCCGTCAAATTCTTGCCGTCAGTTCCCACGTATCCATTAAAGACATCGCAATACTTCGTCAAGTTCCAAGAGCCGCAGCCCGAGAAGAGCGAGGTAGTCGCGCGTGTGGATGAGCCTGCGCAATTGTCATTCGAGTTCCTCGGTCTCATCAAGCAGAACCCGTCCCAGCCACAGACGAGTTTCAGTACAGAGATGGCATCGTTGTCGAAGTACATCAAGGCGCACACCGTAGGCGGTGTTCCTCTTTGCCCGGCGTCGGTCCTCATGGAACTTGCCCTCGAGGCACTTAGCGCTGCTCGCGGTACCACGGGCTCCGGAATCCACCTCCTGGAAGACATTGCTTTCGATAAGCCTCTTGTATACGCAGAGCATGTGGAGGGACAGCATGGTATTCAAACCGTCTTAGACATGAAGAGTAGTGAAGAGGCCCGCTTTTCATGCCTCTCGCAAGACCAACTCCATGTTTCGGGACGTGTTACTCGCAAGTCGGTTAACGATGTCGTCGATATTTTCACTAGGAAAGAGGCATACGTCAAGAGGCAGCGACGAACAATCCATGCTGACCCTACCGGCGTCTTCGACTCATTCTCCCCAAAGACAATCTACGAGGTCATTTTCCCTCGCGTAGTTGCCTATAGCAGCCCGTTCCTTACGCTCAAGCAACTCGCCATCAGCGAGTCTAGGCTTGAAGGTTGCGGAACTTTCCAGCTGGAGACTTCGCCATCAGACGGGAAGTTCGTCTGCCCGCCCGCCTTCTCGGACACACTCCTGCACGCTGCCGGGTTCATTGCCAATATCTACGTCCCGTCCGATGTCGCTTGCATTTGCGCCAGCATCGAGCGCGCTATGCTACCTTCCGCGGAAGATCTGGGAAACGGTGTTATGACAATCTACTGCAATCTGACCGATCTCGGACACTCAGTCATCGCAGACTCTTACGTGATCAACTCGGATGAGAAGGTGGTGGCGTTTGTCGAGGGCTCGTGCTTCAAGAAAATTCCACTAAAAGCATTCCACAGCCGTCTTTCCCGCCTGGCTGGTGCGCCGGCTCCCAGACCGGCTGCGCTGAAGCTGGCTCCGGCGCCTGCTCAGGCGAAGAAGATTGCCGCCGCGCCTCAGCCTCAACCGGAGTCCCTACCGGAATCTCAAATTGAGGACACGATTCATTCCATCATACGGGACGCGTGTGGGGTCTCCATTGCCGCCGCTGGCAATGCTACTCTTGCGGAGCTTGGTATCGACAGTCTCATGCTAATCGAGATTGCGCAGTCGATCCGCAGCAGATTGCCACAGTTGGAGATCGACGAGGCTAGCGTCGAGAGATGCACCACATTACAGGAGTTGGTAGCCACTGTGTCCAAAGCGTCCGGTGAAGGAGGCTTTCCCAAAATATCGACGGCGGACCTGATACAGGAGACCTCACCACAGACATCAACAACAGTAAGCTTCTCCGCCACTCCGGCAACAAATGATCTGGAAGCATCCTCTCCGGTGGAAACTTTACTTCTAGAAACTTGCGGGATTCAGGTTGTAGATGGGATGACAGACCTCCCGCTGTCGTCATTGGGTGTGGACTCGCTGCTGTCCATTGAACTTACCGATGAGCTTCAGGGGCGGTTTGGCCTGATTATCGACGACAGCAAAGAGAGTATATCCGACCTAACATTCCGCCGGTTAGAGGCTTTATTTGCCGAGAAGTTCGGCACCCCCACGTCCAGCTTGACGTCGTCGTCTTCACAATCCTTCATCGATGTAACATTTTCAGATTCCGACTCAGCCCCTGAACCAGCTCCGGAGGACAACTTCTACAAGGTAATCCAGCGCCAAACCCAGGGCGCGCCCAAACGTGGCGTATACCTATTCCACGATGGCAGTGGCCACTGTAGCATGTACTCCCATATTTCCGGCATCGATCGCGATCTCACGGGCGTCTACAGCGCAGACCCTCTCTCCGCCACGCCCAAGGCGAAGCGGCTTGAGGACCTAGCGGAGTTGTACATCAAGCGCACCAATCTCATGAGTGAGCAAGAGGTTATCCTCGGCGGTAAGCCAACTACTCGATCTATATCAGACATGAACTAAGCCGCTGATAACGCATACCCTAAACAGGCTGGTCATTTGGGGGAGTCTTGGCCTTTGAAATCTCACGCCAGTTACGACGACTCGGCCGCGTCGTCAAGGGGGTCGTGCTTATCGATTCGCCACCCCCGGTAGATCATCAGGGGCTCCCGCAGGAGATAATCTCCTACGTCGTGGAGAAGAAGCAGCAGGCCAGCGGACCACGGATCGTCTCTGAGGCCCTGAAACAGGCGCGGACCAAGGTCGACCTCAACTTCCAACATCACGCCATGTTGCTGCAGAACTACCACCCGGAGCCGCGAATAGGCGACGATGTCCCGTGCGTGATGCTGAAATGCTCGCAGGTCATGGATACGGAGACATTGTGCAATGTGGCGTACCCCTGGCTCAGCGACGAAATTTTCCGGACCAAGTCGATAGAAGTTTGGGAACGGCTAGTAGGGAGGCAGATTCCGGTATTGGAGGTGGCGTGCAACCACTTTGAGGTCTTTGACTCCGAATATGTCAGTAAACTCCTTCAGTTCCCTTCATTACATGCCTTGTTTCTAACCATATAGATAGGTTGGGGAGGTGTCTGAAAAGCTAAAATCGGCTTTTGATATCCTGGAGTCTCCGGAGACTTGAGTCACCGAGGGCGGCGAAGGGGGGCGGGAGGGCGAATAGGCACTCGCGAATCTTCCGTAAATTATTCACTCATATGTAAATATGTCCTCTCGACACTACCTTTCTTCCTTTTTTATTTCCCCGTCTTTCCTTTTTGTTGAGTTACAATAAGATTATGATATGATATAAGCTAGCTTCCTAAAACATTTTGGGATTTCCATCGGACTTTAGCAGCAGCCCAGCCAATTTCATTGGGATATGGGTAAGACCACGCTGCACACACACAGCTGGAAAGAGAACTAGCTTGAAAAAAGCCAATCGGGGCGACCATGACTTGTGACCTGCTAAATCTTTTTCCTTGTGCTACGTTAGCTCGACTGCCGCCGTACGGCACCGCTCCCCACGGGAACCGTAGCACACAGATCTGCGTTGTTTCGTATCACATGGGTAAGGACAAACGCCCAGTAGCATCGAAGGAAGCCGGGTGGCACGAAAGCGACGCGCCAGCCACGGGCGGGTTAAAAAATGATCAAGTTTCTTTTTGTCCCACCCCACGGTGGTGGCGGACCCGAGTACAGTACAAGCCCTGCCAGCGCACCAGGGAGGGAGAGGAATATATCATCAGATGCAACCCTGAAGCAGCAACTCGTTATTCCCCGAAAGTTTTAGCAAGTAGCTACTCGGCACCTCGGAGACAGCGGATATCCCAAGCAAGCCACCATGTTTGTAACCTTCGACGAGGTCCAGCGGCCCGTATGGGTCGTCACCGGCGCATCGTCAGGTCTCGGCCAGGCCATCGCTCTGGAGGCCGTCCAGTCCCTGAACGCCATCGTATTCGCCATCGGTCGCACCGAAGAAGCCCTGCAGCCCGTCACCGACGCCGGCTGTCGTCCCGTCCTCCTTAACGTCGCCGGACCCGCCGAAGACATCACCGCGTCACTGATGACCGTCCTCTCCAGCGTAGGAAAAATCGATGTGCTCGTTAACGCAGCCGGATACTTACTCGAAGGTGCGGTCGAGGAAACAAGGTACTACCCTTCCATTCCATCCCATACCTACACACCTACCAATAGAAAAAGAGAGGGGAAAGAATATGAAAAAGAATAAAATAAAAAGGATCGATACAAGGAAAACAGAAATAAGAAAAAAGGAGTTCGGCTGACCTGACACCTCATCCTAGTGACGACGAAGCCCTCGACGTCTTCCAGACCAACTTCTTCGGCCCCCTACGCCTGATCCGGGCGGTGCTGCCGCACATGCGGCGGGTCGGGCACGGCGTCATCTTCAACGTGGCGGGCGTGGACGCGTACGACGGCGGGCCGAACGCGGGCGTGTACGGGGCCTCGAAAGAGATC